>JASDQU010374797.1:33005-45592 GCA_032191745.1 Picea mariana | reverse complement strand
TTTAATGTCCTCTTTTAATCCACCCATATAAGCTTGCAACAATTTTTCATCACTTATGTCATCCACTCTTGTGGCCAATACTTGAAATTATGAATTATAATATTCAATATAACCTAAGTGCTTAATTCTTGTCAATTGATTGAAGTACTCATGTTCCCACACTTTCTCATATTGTGCTTCCAAGTCTCTTGTAAATAAACCCCAAGTATAATGATAAAGAGGGGGCTTCCTTTTAACTACCCATTGATACCATCGATATGGTTTTATCTCAAAGTTCAAGGTTTCTATGTAAACCCTTTTCTTATCATCCAGAATATTATGTAGTTCAAAATATTTATCTATTTGGTTCACCCAGGCAAAGACCTATGTTCCATCGAACTTCTTTAATTCAATCTTGGGAAAGTTGAATTTAGGACCCATGCCATAATTAAATCCACTAGAAAATGGCTTATTATTGTTAGTTTTTTCAACCGGAATACTACCTTTATTTTCTTGATTTCCTTGCATTTTGATATTTTCTTTAGAGAGTCTCTCCTCTATAGCATGAAAGATCATGGAAGACATGTAATTTTGCAATTCCTTCATGGATTTTTGTATTTATTATTTAAGGTCATTCTTATTTTCATCCATATTCTTCTCCATTTATTGAATTTTTATTTGTGATTTTACCAACTCATCCCTTGTTATTGACCTAGCACTCAAATCATTAAGTTGTTTCTCCAATTTGGATAGCATGTTATGTATCTCATCATTTTCTTCATGATTTATAGATGATACTTCTAGAGGTTTAATTTGTGTTGACATTTTTTTGGAGCCATGCATAATATAAATAATAATAATCCTCCTTATCCTCTTTATCACAAATTTTGAATCACCAAAAACATATCTTCCAATAAAAAATTATGCCAATTGCAAGTTACGTACTTTTCAAACCCTTAATTTGGAGTCTGTTCTTGTGGTCGACCTTCCTTCTAGTATATTTTTGAAATTTCATGCCTTATAAGTATGAAATTTTGGCATGTAGTACTCTGACATGTCCTCTATATAATGACATAGATCTAACCAAAATTCGATGTGCCAAGTGAATGTTAGAGTAACTTTCCCAAACCTTGCTGATTTTTTTCCCTTCTGGGAGAGAGAACTTGTACAGAATGCCACACACCCAATATTTGATATCTGATTCTCCTATTTCAAATGCAACCGGTCTCACTGAATTTCGATCCTTGATGAACAAGATATGATGATTTTACCCGAAACACCTGTTTGAGACTAGTAATAGGGCTAGTCAAAAACCCTATCTTCCACAGGGTGTGTCTCCAAAATTATAATGACCCAGAAGCTGAAATTTTTACCCTAGATACCTTGATATGTATTCTAAATAACTACCAAGTTTTGTTGTCTGAATCATCCCAGGAAAAAAATTTATAGCACAAATTCTAATATGACTTGATTGGAGAAAAAAACCCTTAGGATCATTGCTCTGAAACCAAATATTATGATCCAACGCCTTAAAAATGATAAAAGGTTAGTGAAATTTAGTCCCCTTCGAGGGAGAAACCTCCTTTTACAATATATCCAATTCATAATACAATACGATATATGATAAGATGATCCTAAGTCTAGGTCTCCTTGCTATATATATAGGATACAAATGGTACAATTATAATGAAAGGGTGTGATGAAGGGGTTCAGAGCCTACACACAAATATAACACAAGAAATGTAATAATTCAATAAGGGATTAATAAGGGGTTTTATACATAACATGGGCTTTGTCTAGGGATTAACATAATCAACTCACTTAAGTTACTAATGCCAAAAACTTAGGCATTTAACTTAATTAAACTCACATTAATTAAAAGGTCATTCACTTTAATTATTAACTCATAAAGTGAGATTCATAAGGTTTTGAGAGGTAATAGTGATTACTTCCACATGCCAGACACTAAGCCAATGTGGAAGTACCTCTTCGATGCTAAATACATCAACAATTAGACCCTTAGTTTTTTGCTTTCTTCTTGTGGTTTTCTTGTTTGGAATTGCATACTTGTGAAACCCTAGTTTAAGGTAGGTTGTTTTTATTTCTAAATCTGAATTTAAATTTTTTTTTTTTTTTGAATCTGACTTAAATAAACAAAAAGTTCAATTTCTTTGGTATTTATCTTTTTTCTTAAATTGCTTACTATATTATATTTCATTTATCTACAATTTACTTTACTTTCCAAGCATTTTTATTTGAAGTTGAAAACACACACATGCACATACTTCACACCTAAAGCGTATGCTCAATTCATGACCCTGAGCTCAGCCTAAAATTAACCACTTAATCTAACACACATAAGCCCACTTGGGCCCCAAAAAAAATCTTGTAGTTAGGTTAGGATTGTGGGATAAGCATCCAAATAACACCCCATAATCATCTCACATTAAGAGAAAATGGTTGATATTTAGGTTACTTTAAAATCATTTCTATCAAACACAATCAGAACCCATTTGGTAACATAAACACTCTTCAGAGTGGATAATTCCAAGGTTGGGACCAAAGTTCTGATTGAGACTCCTTTCTCTTTCACTATTAAATATCCCTCGCCCATTTGATTTAATCTTGAAGGAAATGTAACCTATTACACATGTTTTTGAAGAGGTATCTTAGTCGCCCTTCTACTAGGTATCCTTACCCATGTGGCTCTCGTAGGAGTGATGGAACTTGAGACAAATTTCTATAGGCTTTTGGGACTTGACTACCCATTGCCTCCTAGTTATAATTGTCTTTTTCATACCTTCACTCATCTACATACATGATCTTGTCCCCCCTGATGTTAGGTGATTGGAAGGCCATTAAATTTATTCTAGGACTTATTTGAGCCCATTTATTCCATCTCATAGAATATAATATTTTATTTTAATAGGATGGATCTTGTATTAGGATATCTTTATTTTGATTTAGACACATTTATACCCACAATTTCCACCACCTAAGCACGTAATATGTGTATTGTTTGATCATTATTTTTCTTATTTCATTGCTTTATTACTTTATCCTTTTGATAGAATTAGTGCACCTTAAGAGTGATCTTTCATTTAGGCATCATAGCTCCTCCAAAGATACTATCTCATAGGTTACAAGGCCTTAAAACTTTGTTTTATACTCGATGTATTATATCCCTCGCTTGATGAGTTCAATTTCCTCCACCCACCCCACCTTCAGGCTCTTCCTCCTCGGATTCATGAAGTTCTTATTCTCCTAAATCCACATCCCCCTCAAGGAATGCTAGTTCCTTTTCTTCTAGATCTAACTCTTATTCCACTAGTTCATCTTCATCCAACCAAAGTTATGCCATGGCAGGAACTAATACAAGAGCTAATGGCAACCAACTTTTTCTACCTTGCATGGTAGGTTTGAATCTCCCTTATTAAAAAATGTTGATTAATGATCCTATCTGACTTGATGCCAATTGGCTTGTTATGCCAACTAAGATTCCCTACGACATCCCTAATTTTGAGTGTGATCCCAATGAATATCCCTCTAACCACATTATGTCAGTCCACCTTTGATGTTCCTTCAACAACATAATGGAATATTCAATCAGGTCAAGGATTTTTCAACACACTCTTATGGGTGCAACTACCAAATGGTACATAGACTAGCCATGTAGTACCCATACCACCTTTGAATCCATAGAGAAGGTTTTTTTTTCCTTTATTCCAACTCCAGATCTTCCATGACATAGGGATTGATATTTTAACCAACTTCCATCATAGTACAACTACCCACACCATGGATCACATCCATGAATGGTGTAGAATACATGGCTTGTGAAAAGTCGATATAAATGACAGATTCCTCATGGATTGATTATTGAAGTCACTTATTCCTCCCATTACTAAGGATGTTTCCATGACTATGCCTAGAAGTGAGGAGGAAGCCATCCAGAAGGAACAACAATATGACCTCATTTACACCTAGTTTGGGAATTTATATACCATTATTCTTGATGCCCCTCACTCTTGCTTAGGTGACTTATTTGCACTAGGGTCATCCCATGCAGTTGATGGTGTTATTGGGTCTGTGCCAGACAAACATCCACATATTGATCCCATAATACCTAATGGATATGGTAACCCTTATGGTGGGATTAACACCTCTTACCCTCAAGTCTCTGATGGGTGTCCTTCAATACCTTACCTACCCTAGCCCCCCTTAGTATTATTTTCACTCCTCATCCCAAGTAGGCACTATCACTTCATATGTCACACCCCATGCAAATAAACATGTGCATGGACATGCTTGTACCAGTTCCTCTTATGGTGGACTAGCTATGAATCCATATTATCCTTTCAATGGTCCTCTTTTAGCAGCCTTGGTTTCTGTAGTCATGGTACCCCAAGCCCCCCTTGGTTATCCTACACCTCCTCCTCAAGGATACATGTATTCATAAGAAAATGTACCCAAACCCCCTAATTATGATAATAAAAAGAAGAACAATGGGAAGGGAAAATAGAATGTCCAAAACTAGGGGAACTAGGGGAATCAAAACCAAAAACCTAATACCAACGTTCGGGGCAACCAAAATGCCACAAACCAAGGGCAAGGTAATGATTCCTAACCTAAACCAGAGAAGAATCCTAACCTTTTCAAAAATAAACCTTGTTCTATTTGTGGTGTCTATGGACATTGCATCCATTATTGTCCATTGTTACCTAAGTCAGTTCACTTGAGGGAAGCAACTGAACAAGCTCAGGTTGTTACTAAACAATATAACAATGAACCAACCCAACCCTCCTTATTGCAACTACCCATGTCGAGAAATCATTTACCAAAAAAGGTCTTATTTCTAATTTATAAGCCCCTCCTTTTGGATATTCCCCTATACCAAAACCTCATAGTGATGGTACTTACCAAATCCTTTACTTGGATTCTACCCATATCAACTTGACTTCCTTTTCCCATCAATATGATATGCTCCTTGAGGAACCAATTGTTGACTCTAATGATCCTCCTACATCTACTAATGGACCTTTTCATATTCCTTAATTGAATTTCGAGCCTCCCCTTGAGGTTCCAAATATTCCATTATGATGGAATTCCCCCAATATCCATGTGTAGGTAACCCATAACTATAGCATAATAGATGATTTAACGCATTCGCCTACAACTATGTCATCCTTGGATATCCTCAAAATGTGTCTTTCATAATGGAAGGATTTAATATCTTCTTTGGGAACTATTGATCCTTTGGATGACAGGTTAATTGTTTTTGATATCATCAAAGATGTGCCTCCTCATTTACCCTCTTTTGTCTCCTTCAAGTGCTCGTAACCATTAAGAAAATAATTATTCATTGACGTATCATTGATGAAGGTGTATCTACATGCATGGTGTCTTGCTAGGTCTGGAAAAAGTTATTTTCTCCTAATCTCATACCATATACAATCAACCTCTGTGTGTATGATGGTCAACCCTCTCATAAAAAAGGGTTGTATCAAAACTATCCCATCCAGTTGGTAGGGAAGAAATGTATTCTTGATGTTGAGGTTATAGATGCTCCCTTGTACTATAACATACTCTTAGGTCATAGTTTCACGTACACCATGAAGGTTGTTTTCTCTTCGGTCTTTTGCACAATGATTTCCCCCCATGATGGGAATATTTTCACCATAGATCAACTTACCTACCATGATCATAAGTCTCAATTGAAACCTGACAATGTTGTCACTTCATTGGATGGGAAGCAAAGAATTACCTCTTTTTGTGATATCAACCTTCGAGTCTATAAATACTATACATTGCTTGGTACATATTACTATCCTCCACCTATATTTACCCAAGTAGGTTCATCCAATGTGTGCATGGTGTGAACATACCAACAATTGGGTGCCTCCACACTCATTTCGTCTATGGACTACTGCCTCACTGGTTGCTCCCTCTGTGAATGAGGAAAAAAATATACCCCAATCCTCCTGACTGGCTACCTCCTCTATCATTGTAGAAAATCCTATTGAAACAAGTAGATCCTCCTAAGAGGCATATAGGCTTCCTTCCTTTGAATCTTCTTTATTTCCTCCTCAACTTTTGACACATGTCAGTCCTGAAATATTTTTCTCTCCCACCTGAATCTAAGGGGGAACTCCCTTTGAATGATTGACTCTTTCTTTGAGCTAACTAAATATCTATGAGATCAGGCTCACTCTGAGTCTACATGCTCTCTCTGAAACTTGACTCCCTCTAAGCCTATGTAATCTCTAGAGCCATATGCTCCCTCTGCACTTGTTGACCTCATGTAAATTCTAATATCCTATGAACTGTCCTGGGAGACTTCTCCTCCATATTGTATTCTAAGGGAAGACTCCTTATGCACTATGTCTCCCTCTGAGATGGTACTTGGTGGGGCCACCTGCATCACCACTCGTGGATTTACCTACTCCTCCTCATAACTGGAAGGTTTGGAATCAATGATGTGACTGATCAATTCCATATAACTTGAGAATCTATGAGTTCATTTTATCTCTATGAAAGTATCACGGGGAATTGCATGACCATATGAATCCTACAAAGTATCATGAATCCAAGATGGCCTCTTCTTGGTCAGTGCAACATATCTAGGTAGATCTATTGGCCTTGTTGGCTCTACTGACTTCTCTTGATATTATGAAGGATGAACAAATGGACTAGATGGATTTGTATGATCATCCTTTGGAGCCTCCTGCTCCTCACTATAAATATCCATGTGAGACACTTTGTATCCCACAAAAGTACCCTTATTTTCATAAGGTTATAACTTCATCCTCTTCTCCTTCGATATATGGATGTATATTTTAATTTACACAACTCCTTGTTTGGATAGTCTGTTATGTCTCTCAAACTAGAGACAATCTAATCTATTTCCACCTACAACCGTCATTATATCTCCCTCTCATATCTATCACCTGTGACTTTCTTGAAATAAGAACAACACTTTTGTATTGTTTTGACCAATTATTCCTGCATGGTAACTTTCCCGGAACAAGAAAAAAAAAACATCTCACTAAAAATTACCCACTAAAAATTTCAACTGAAATAAAACTGCAGTGGAAATAACAGAATCACAGAGAGATAGCCATGCACAATAAACATAATTTGTATCCTAGGGAAATCCAAACTCAGGAGAAAAACCAAACAAAATTTTTTGTAGAAGAAATATTATCCAAGTTCACAAATATATCACCAAACAAATGAAGAATCCAAGCACATAGAAATTTTCACCCTAGTGTGAGGAATAACCCTCAAGCATGACACATCACTGCACAAAGATAATGCAACTAGTAATTGACAACTAGCACTGCAACTAGAAACTAGCATGAAGCAACTGTGCAATGCGCACTAGAAGAGGAGTCACCTTATTTTACTAGCAGGGTCGACTTGTCATTTTTGTCCTTTAACTTTATTTTATTTCTTTTGTTTCTTTTACAAGTGTTTCTTCAATTCTTCAATGGAACTGACTTGATCTTCTTGTCTTCTATTTTCTTCTTGTGCTTTTTGGATTTTTCTTCAATGGTTTCCTTGACATTTCCTTGTCTTCTTGGATTTCTTCTTTCATAGAAAATTTTCTCATGAGTCATGTTGATGATTCATGTCTACACAACTATGTCTAGTACCTCGGGTCTTATACCCATCCTTGTCAAGTCACCATGACTAAGGACAAATACCATACCAGGTCCATTCACCACAACCCCTGTGAGTGAATGTTACACCGTTGCTATCTGACATGTGGAAAGAACCTCAAACACCTCGAGTCCATATCACTTGTCATGATCAAGGAAAGGACTATGCCTAGGCCCATTTACCACAAGTAAAAACTTGTGATAAATGTATCCTATATCCATTTTTCTGCAGCCCAATCTAGGAGAAGGTTTGTCTGATTCTTACCAAGGTCATTCACCACATGTACACCCCGATGGGTGATTGTCCATGGATTTACTAGGCTAGGGAAGATATCAATTCAACTTGCAAACAAGTGCATCATTGTTATAACCCTAAATTGCACCATACTTGCATATATGGCATCATGCCCTCTTACTTGCTATTTTTTCCAAGCCATCACTGAGCAACTCTTCTTAAAAACCATATTTTTGAAGATGTACGCGACTTGCACCACTACTGACCATGTACACATGCTTGTTGCACCATTAAATATCACCTACGTACGCTAGCTACGCCATTACAACCCGTGTATACCCACAATTGTTGCGAAAATTAAAAAGTTGCAAGGAATTCGTTGAGATTACGGGTTATTGGGTAGTTTTCCAACTGTCCCACCACCTATAGCCTGTAACCCAACTGAATAACCATCCCTTTGTCATATAAAAGGAGGTTTTGGGGTCTCATTCCAAAGCTAAGCATACGAACAATGAAACTCTGCCTGTTTCACATCCCCTCCTTGTCCCAAGAATTTGCAGCCACCTTGTGAGTTTTGTGTCAGAATTTCCCATTCTTGCCTTTTTCCTCCATTATAATCCTATTCCATTCCCTAGAGAGAGTGTAAGAGGAGAAAGATATGTGGAAGTGCAGTTGGAGCTTGGTGAAGAGGAGCCTGGACCAGGTTCGAGGAGCAGTCATTGATCTCATTGTAAGTAAACTTTGTGATATCAATAAAAGGAATACTTTTTCTGTCCTGCAATATGATGTGTTCAATATTTATGTTTGATTTATGTTTTATTATGACATCTAACCCACTAATTCATATATAAGATTCATGTTCGTAGTTCCTTGTTTGTCTGTTTTTGAATGCAGGTCAGCCTTGGGAGGAGACTTGTAGTTGAGGAGCAATCGAATGCGAAAGGATTGACACTAGACGTGGAGTTTAAGGTAGAGTTACTAGATCTTTTTAATTTGTATTTCATGCATTAATGTGGGGTATATTCGGGGTAGTTATAAAAAGTAGGAGACTTTTAGACGGTTAGATCTGCCTACATGTTGAACCCTAGTGTAGTCCATAGGGGGGTTTTCCTGCTATAGCAGAACTGGCAACCATACTAGGGAGACCTCTAGGGTTTTAGGGGATAGTTTTTGGGTGCTTTAATTGGTTTGATTACCTTTTTTGAATTTTTGTAAGTTGTTGAGTCTTTAAGGGATTATGGTTTGCCATACCAGTACTCCCTGCCTTTTCAGTCTACCTGTTAGTTTTCTTTTTTTTGAGAAGTTACAGAGGTGTCCGCGGCCTATAGTAGGTCTGCACGCATACATACATGCCCTACCTTTAAACAACACATGTACATACGCAGGCTGCTTAAGTGTCAGTAGCGTGCCTGTGTCAAGAAATGTTTTATGGAAGAAGAGGCAATCAACCTCTTCCCTGATTGAATTCATACTTCTCAGGGGTTTCTTGATCTAGTACTGGTCTCTGTTGTTACAGTCTTTAACCTGGGTTTGACATCGATTTCCTTTTCTGTTAAAGATTTCTTGTGTTGTCTTTGAAAGGGTTTTAGACGAGTTTGTGAGTCTTTTCTGATCAACCTATTTAGTATCGTCAATGACTCCTTGCAATCCACAGTGGGCTAGAAGTCAGTTTTTGGTCTTGTCTTGTCTTCACTTTTTCCCCTTTTTCTTTCTTTAAAAGAACAGAAGAAGAATTTATTTCAAGTTTCTTGTTTGAAGCATAAAAAAAAACAGAAAAAGATTTCATTTCTTAGTTTGGTTAAGTAGTTAGGTTAGTTGCTTTACTTGTCAGGAAAAAAGAGTGTTTTTCTTAAGTTCTTTACTGAATGATTAGAACATTAAGTAGCTCGTAGTCGAGTGAAATTTCATTTTGGGTTTTTATTTTAAAAGATCTTAGAAAAACGTAGTTACGAAAAGTTGGTTAAAGAGTTTAAATTTGCAAATATTTATTTGTCAAAAAGAAGTAGTTTTGCTTTCAGTTTCGTTTAATACTCTTCTCTTTCATCTCTTAAAACACACCACTAGTTTCATTTTCATTTCCTTGAATTAAGACAAGCCACTTAAAAATAACTAGACTTTATGTTTGATGTCCATTAGTCTAATTAAAATCAATTAGACTTTATGTTTGTAGGGTCCATCAACTAGTCTAGGCTAGAGCCTTGATCTAGGTTGGAGAGGAAACTCTTCAAGGCTTATAAAAAAAACATACGAGTCTGTGCTAGGGAGTGTAAAAAGTCCAGTAAACGTGAAATTTATCCAGGACCCCCCTCTAACACAGGGTCTACACACGAGGTTGTGTGCGGAAAGGTAGTGGAGATAACCCCTCCAAAGTCGGACCGAGCATAGTGGGGAACGCATATAGAGGACTTGTCATGGGATTTTGTCAGTCGCATTTGCCATGGAGCTTCGTGGATCTCGAATCCATTTGACGTCCTCAGTTGTCTTCCAGACCACTTTCTTTCGATAGCCTCGATAGGTTTCGGTCTTGATAGCCTACTCATTGTGGTCCACCTGACTGTCGACTGTACCCACCTGGTGAATGTTCGTGTGCTGGCAACCTAGTTGCCTTTATTATAGTGACTTACATAGGTGACTATGGGGGTATACCGCGGTACCTAGGGCAGATGTTGGGCCACGCTTTGTAGAGTATACCCAAAGGGTGCTTCCATATTCGAGTTGCGCTTGCACCGATAAGTTGCTCTAGTGTTGGCTGGCGTAACTGTTATTCCAACTAGCTAGTGGTTTGCTTGCTTTATCTCATAAGAGATTTTCTAGTGTGTGTTGGTTTTCAACGTTAGTAAAAGCCTTACAGTGTCACCAATATTTTCACAAGGTGGAAGATCAAGAGCTTCGCCAGTCACGAAGGCTTCAAGACCTGTCGTCGATTTCATTAGAGCCACCACCGCCACCGTTACAATGAAGACTTGACTAGCAAGGGTCATTTGAGGCGATCGGGCCACAGGAAACTGTACCCAAGCCATCCACGAGAGAAGAACACTCAAATCCAGAGGAACCGACTATTTCAGACCTTGGAGCGAAAGCTCTCAGGCATTATAACCCTCCGATCACTGACTTGTTGGTGCCACTTTTGATACAACTTTCCCCTCCAAGGGTAACACATCACGAGCATCAAATAGTCCTGCAAGAAGCGATGGAAGCAAATGCTGCTACTTCACCAGGGAGTCCCCACACTCCTTCTATGGTTGCCACTACAGGGGGAATTCTACCTTCTAACTCACCTTCGTCGGTTTGGACCATTATGGTCTCGACCGCCTCTACTTTGGGCAGCAGTCTGATTCCGTCTATGGCGGCGATCACTGCTTCGTTCACCCAAAGTGCGATGAGCCCTCCGTTTTCTTAAGAGATGCCTGGCTTTGATACGAACTCTGTCCTCTCCTACTCCACCCTACAGACCATGAGTCTGGGGGAAGGAAGCTCTAACGTTCCTCGGAAAAGGGTCCATGGGGGGCACCTCAGCCCCCTATAATGCTTTCCCTTATGGAGGGGGTCATATACCTCCATTGTCCCCCTTGCTAGGTGGTGCTCCCTAGTAGCACGTCTGGCTGAACATGAACTACAACTTTTTCAGAGTAGGTAGTCAAGGACTTTCTTTCAACACCATGCCAGTGGGTTCCTTGTTGTTCTCTTTGTTTGACATGTTTGGTAACAATGCATTCTCGTCAGCTTCCATCTCGGCCGGGGGCAACCCTGGTTTTGGACAACAAAATCCGGTGCAAGGTACTATTCCTGCATAGGGGGAAAACACCTCACAAGGACCCTGGAATCCATGGTAGGGATCAATCCCCTTGTCAGGGATGCCGACCGGGGGAAAACCCCTTCCATGGCCAATGGAACCCTGGGCAAGGCTCAGTACCTATGCATGTCGGATCGGTAGGGGGCAACCCTTTCCAGAATCCTTGGAACATAACGCAGGGAGAAATCCCTGCCCAGCCCTCAACGTCCAATTACGGGATTCAGTCGATGATGGCTCAACAAGATCAGTATCCATATGCCGTCCATGACCATGGTATTTACCAGAACCTTGATCAGCAGTCTAAATTTTCCTGGCAACCTGGTGCTAGCCAAAATCCAGGCTCATTTTCCTCTGTACATAGTCAACAGCCCAAGCTACCGTTTCTGGAAACATTACATTTTTCAGACATGTCAAGATTGTTAAACGAACCAATATGTCACGATCCGTGTTGGCCTCCAATGTCGACCAAGTTGCCCTCAAACATTCCAAAGTTTGAAGGTAAGCCTAACGAAGATCTGGGCGATCATGTGACCACTTTTCACCTATGGTTCTCATCGAACTCGTTGAGAGACGACTCTGTACAGTTGTGTCTGTTTCAATGCACTCTTATCAGGAGTGCCACGAAATGGTACATCGAGCTTGACTACTCAAGATATTCTAATTTTGGCGAATTAGCGATGATTTTTCTTAATCATTTCCAATTACCTGTGAGATACAATGCCGGCACCGATTTGATGGCCAACTTTGAGAAAAAAAAGGCCAACCATATCTCAGATCACATCTAAGAATGGCAATGTCAAAAGAGTTTGATAAAAGTACCAGTCCCACCAGCTTTTCTTCTGGAGTGGTTCCTTAAGTCTTTGGTACCTCAGTTATCCAAGGACGTTGCAACATCGAGAGTGTTTTCTGAGGAAGAAGC
>JASDQU010374797.1:19118-32176 GCA_032191745.1 Picea mariana | reverse complement strand
TAAGGAAGTCATAAACCCATCTGTTCCTCTCCAGATTGAGAAGACGATGGGCGAAACAATGACACACATCCCGAAAGGGGTGTTCAAGAAAGCTTCTCATAATCTGAATGCAAGGGCTTCCCAAAACTACTCTGTGGTGGAAGATTTGTCACAAACCCCTTGCGCAATGTCTACTTTGGAAGTCTTCCAGAGTTTCCCTGCACAATGAAAGGATCCATTATCTTCTTTGGGATCCACTGAGACCTGTAATCCGGGAACGATCATGCTTGATATGACCGACTTAAAACCTTGTCTCCCCTACCACGTGGCATTTTAGATAGTAGTGGCTTACACAATGAAAAACTTTACCTGGAATATTTTATGCATAGTGGTTGATGAGGGCACCTCGACATGCGTGATGTCATTGGCGTGTTGGAAGGCCATTGGCCAACCTGTTTTGTCTCTGTCACCTACTCTACTTACCACTTTCGACGATCATTCTTTCAAACCACATGGGATCATCCCTTCTTTCCCCATGCAGTTAGGGGGGAAGACCATGTGCATCGAAGTTGAAGTGGTCGATGCACCTCTTGACTACAACCTTATGTTAGGAAGGAGTTGGGCCTATGCTATGCATGCAGTGGTCGCCACAGTTTTTCGGGTCTTGTTATTTCCACATGAGAGTCAAATCGTGTCCATTGATCAGTTGTCCTTCTCTTGTCCTGACCCTTCATTGGGGGCATCCACAGTCCCGATGATTGATAACCCTTAGCCCGACATCGTCAACGTAGGGGTTGGTTTCTTCCCACCTTTGATGGTTACTTTCGATTACCCACCTCCTTCCAACGATGTCAAGTTCATATCGGTTGTCCCCGACCATCCTAAGGCTGAAATTTTTCAAGTGTCGTCGTTCCACATGACTTACTTTAACGATCCGTGGAATCTTCCTTCCCCATCGGCCACGATGGAAGGGACAGGAAATCATGGCATGGCCATGCCCTTTTCTGTGACAAAGGTTGTGTACTCTATAGTCCAGAAATCTTCCGCTGACCCCGATCTGACTCTCGCACCGGAGTTAGATCCAATTCTCGAGCCTATTTGGGCTCAAGATTCCCTCGCCACTACTGATTCTTTAGACTTGGTCTTTCCCTCAGATGAGTTGATTATTGAGGCAATGACTGGTCTGGACAGACCCTGGGATGATCTCCATCACAGATCTTATTTTCTCCTAGAGCTAGGAAGAATTGAGGCTAGTGAATTCATGTTGACTATGACTGGAGATAGATATTGTCCTATCAATCCTTTGGCTACGCACGCAGTTTACGTCGAAGATGATATGGAAACCATCGTTGAAACAATACCTATTGACATCTCCATAACCCCTAGCATCATGGAGAATGTCTTCATCGGAGTAGACTACTCCTCTGAGGAGATTCAAATCTACATAGATTTATTTAATGAATTCCTCGACGTTTTTGCCTAGTCTTACAAGGAAATGCTAGGCATCGATCCAAGAATCGTCGAACATGAAATAACAACGTATCCTGACGCTAAGTCGGTCCAAAAGTAGCTTCATCCAGTAAATCCTAAGAAAGCAACAACTATTAAGGCTGAAGTAGAGAAACTGCTCAAAGTCGATTTCATCTACCCCGTTCAGTTGACTCAATGGGTGTCAAATCCAGTTCCGGTCAACAAAAAGCAGGAAACGATTCACATATGTATGGACTTCCGTGATTTGAACAAGGCCTGTCCAAAGGATAATTTCCCCACCCCATTCATTGACCAGATTGTCGATGAATGCATAGGCTATGAGGTCTTTTCTTTCATGGATGGTTTTTCAGGATACAATCAGACACAGATTAAGCCCAAAGACCAACATAAAACTGCTTTTATCTGTCCTTGGGGTACATTTTCTTATCGGAAGATGCCTTTTGGCCTGGAGAATGCTGGAGACACTTTTCAGCGGGCCATATCTTTTGCTTTCCACGATCTCAGACACATAGTCGAGGCCTATCTCAATGATTTAGCATCACGATATCGTAAGAGAGATGATCATCCCACGCACCTCCAACTTATCTTTGAGAGATGTCACTACTATCGGATTTGCTTAAATCCAAAAAAATGCAGCTTTTGCATGACGTTGGGTCGTCTTCTAGGTTTCATAGTTTCGACAACATGGATCATGGCCAATCCTCTAAAGGTTGAGGCAATAGTTCAAATTTCTCCCCCGTGCATAGTCCCTTAGCTTCAGAGTTTATAGGGAAAAGCCAACTTTCTTCGGTGTTTTATCGCAAACTATGCCAAGATCACTAAAGGGTTCATGCGTTTACTGAAAAAGGACGTTCCTTTCTATTGGGACGAAGTCGCTCAATGCTCTTTCGAAGAATTGAAACACGCCGTCATCTCTGCCCCTTTGCTTCAACCACCCAATTATAATAAAAATTTCTTATTGTACTTGGTCGCCACAGAGTTGACCATCAGTATGGTCTTGGTTCAAGAAGACGATATGCTTGAAGAGCATGTGATTTATTACCTGAGCCGAGGCCTGGTTGGACCATAACTCAACTACTCCCATGTTGAGAAGCTTGCATTGGCAGTAGTTCATGATGTCCAACGGTTCCGTCATTATATTCTGCTTAGTAAGACCACCTTCATTGCCGTTGTGAATCTGTTTCAATATGTTTTGACACGACGGGTAATCAATGGAAAGATCAGTAGATGCATAGTTATCCTCCAGGAATTTGACTTGGATTTTGTTTCTGCGAAATCTAAGAAGTCATTGGTATTTGTGAAACTTATCTCGGAACTTCCAGTCGAGTCAGGTGATATTACGCCTGAGGAATCACCGATTAAAGGAGATCTTTTTCTGATTTCATCTTTGGACCCCTGATATGGAGATATACTAGTCTATCTCCAGACTTTGAAGTGCCCCGCCTCTACTTCTCACGATGAGCATCGATGTATATGCCATCAGGAAAAAAACTATCTCATTCTCGATGACACTTTGTATCGTCGAGGTGTAGATTGCATCCTTTGTCGATGTCTCACTCATGAAGAAGCGAAACTCATTCTTAACGACTATCACACTGGAGCATGTGGTGGTCATTTGTCTAGGTTGGCAACATCCCAAAAGATTCTACGAGTCGGTTACTTTTGGCCAACGTTAATCAAGGGTTTCTTTGAATTGGTCAAGAAGTGCCATATGTGTTAGATATTCTCTTGGAATATGAGGGGGCACACCCCACTCCCATGTTTCCCATCATTAAAGTTGGTCCCTTCACCAAGTGGGGGATTTAATTTACTATATGCCACCTGACTTCAGCCAGGGGTCACCGTTATATCATCATAGCAGTAGAATACTTCACAAAGTGGGTCGAGGCTATGCCAATGTTCAAAGATGATGGTGAAACAAAAAATCTCTTTATTTTTAACAAGATAGTAGCAAGGTTCGACATCCTGAAAGAGATTGTCACTGACCATGGCAGTCACTTTCAGAACAAAATGATGTCCTAGTTAACATCAAATCTTGGTTTGAGGCAAGAGAATTCATCACCCTACTACCCACAAGTGAATGGTCAGGTAGAAGCTATGAATAAGTCCCTCAATACTATTCTACAACGAACGATCAATTCATCCAAGTCAAATTGGCATTTGAGGTTGTACTCGACATTGTGGGCCTACCGAATGCCTGTAAAGACTGCCACCAATTTCTAACTTTTTCAACTCGTTTACGGGCTAGAAGCAGTCTTGCCAATAGAGTGCTAGATCCCATCTGTAAAGTTGGTAGTACAGTTATTGCCAGACACTTCACTGCTTGAGGAACACTTATTATATCTCTAGTAGCTCGATGAGTAATGTCGTGATGCAGTCTTGGCTAATGAGGCTCACAAGAAAAAAGTCAAGTGTCAATATGATCGGTCTATTCATCCTCGGATTTTCTTCGAAGGAGACCTTGTCCTAGTCTACGACCAAGATAAGGATCCCCTGGGGGAAGGCAAGTACAAACCCATGTGGTTCAGACCTTTCATTGTGAAAGAGTTCTTAAATAAGGGCATTTACCGTCTGGTTGAATGTGAAGGAAAAGCTTTGGCGGAGCCTATAAATGGGCTCTACCTCAAGAAGTATTACTCATAGGTCGGTCGCCTTGGGTGACTTCTTATACATATGTATAGTTCTTATACAATTAGTTTTTGTCTTTTTGTTTTATGGATGTGTCGTTATTTATGTCATCTTTTTCGTTGTGGTGGATGTCAAGTGAATTAGAGGTGTTTGTTGGGTTCGCAAACAACGCTAGCCAACACACTCTGAGGCTTGCTTCCATAGCTTGGGTGATATTCATGCCTCAAGGCCATTTTCTATCTTTTGTAGGTATCTGTTTAGGTGACGCCACAAACAATGTTGCCGAATACATCATAGTAATAGAGTTACTTCGTGACGCTTTGTCGCATGGTATCTCTCACCTTTGGGTCTACTTAGATGCTCAGCTGGTTGTGTCCCAACTAAATGGGGTTTACCGCGTTTATGATCCTACTCTACACCGACGATTCCTTAGGGTATGTCTCGTAGAACGATGCTTTTATTACATTACGTATCCATGTTCCTAGGAGATTAAATCAAATTATAGATACTCTAGCTAATCATGTATTAGATTGACATATTTCATACACATAAAAGAAGCACACATATACACATGTACATACATTGTAAAACATGTGATCCATAAGACATAAAAGATGTAAATACACACACACACACATACACACACACATATATATCAAAACGTCTCAGAGTACATAAGTGGGCACGAGCGCCTCAAAAAATAATATGTTTAGTACACATCACAAGGCTTATTCCCTAAAAAACATACAAAGAGTTCCCTCGGCATGTAAGTAGTCCATCCTAGCTAAGAACAGGGTTTGTTGGCCCTAACATAGTGAACAATGATGTTTGTCAAACACCGGAAGAGTTGGACCCAGGTCCGTGGCACCCCAACTACGTGAGGCTGCATCAATGGCGGGAGATCCTCGATCTCAGCCATGGGAACTACATGAGTGAGCGCGGTGAGGTTCTGCTCCACCCATCTCAAAACTCTCTAAGCCTCTCTAGCTGGAGGTCCCCCTATTGTTACTGTTGGTCCGGCGGCTGCGGCTGGTATCACCTCTAGTCGAGGACGTCGCCTGGTCCTCATGAAGTCTGTTGGATGCATTGGCCCCACATCTATACATAATAGATACATAGTTGTCGGATACTATGGTACACATATAAATTGATATATATAAAAATAAACAAAAAATTAAATAACTTTAAAAAAAAATGTACCTATCTCTCCTCGCTCATCTCCAGGAGGTACGGGCATGTCCGGGTCCCTTGAAAAGTTGATCCCAGAGTAGGGGTAGTCCTCTATTGCCAAGATCTACCTTTCCCACTAGTCAAAAAATGTATCATCGAAGGCCTCTATGGTCCTCCCTCCCCCCTTTTCATGGCGGCAATGCTACCCATCTACACACTACTGGGAGCGAGGCCACATTCCCTCGCACTGTCTATCATGGACTAAGACTAGGCACCCTCTCGAAGAAGAACAAGCACAAAATTGTCCCAAATCCGAAGTTTTTGTTACTCTGCCTGTGACACTTGGTGAGTTGTCCCTTCATACAGTCTATCATGGTCATGCTCCAGTCGAATATTCGTACATTTAAGTATTGCACCGCACAATTCATGTGCGCCCGAGAGGCTTGATGTAAGGCCACAGATCCAGTGATCCACCCAATGAGTAAAACTATCACTTTTAGTGATAGGTTGGTGATCTTGTGGATTGGCACCCGAGAACCTACTTTCTCAGTGTCGGCCTCACAATGTAGTTCGATCAACTCAACAATGTTGTGGGGTCCAGGGGGATAAGCATGCAATTTGACTAGCTCACCTCTCCTCGAGAGGCCATTTAGAAAGTAAATGTCTTCAGTCATTGGAGTCAATGACTTCCCCTCAAGCATGAACACCTCAACATCGAGGTGCCAATATTCCACGAAGGCATTCAGCAGCCTAGGTTGTGCCCTCATGAATGGACACCAGAAGAACTTCCACAAACCACGTTGTCTTAATGCGGCCATAGTTGCAGGGTCCTCATTGACCAAGATATCTATGTCTTCGTGCTCCCTCTCTCTCGAATGGACATACATCCTGTCAAATGACAAGTTCAAAGGGGAGTTAACTCTTGTACTTTCAATTTTTCCATGTTCTTGAGGGTGTACACGGGCTGTATTGGACACAGTCGCGTATGCACATGGCAATATTGTTTTCTACCCGCGGGCTGTCCTTGGACAACCTGCATACACATAGGGCTGCCCCCTTTTAGGAGTGTGCACCCCTAAAAAAACTAAAATAACTGCAAAAGGGGAGTATTGAAATGCAAGAGGGGTTGATTTGTACTTACTTGGTCTGAGCATAAGTTTGTTTCGTCCTCTGAAGCTCCCAGAATCAACTCTTTTAGAAAAGGGGTATTTTTGGCTTTTTGGCCAATTCTCAATTTGCAATGGTGATAATGAGCTGTCAACTTCTATTTATAGACTTTTTTGTCTCTTTTTGTCATTTTTTGAACTCTTTTGTCATTTTTTCTGGCTCAAAAATCATTTAACGTGGTTCTTGAGTTTCTCATTGGATGTTACGATACACTTCACTTTTGGTTTGGAAAACTTTTTGGGAGATGGGCCACTTTTAAAGATTCTTTGGTAAAAGTCATTTTTCCAACTTTTTGCATTTAATTTAGGATTCCACCTCCACTTTTTGCATTTAAGTTAGGATTCCACCTCCACTTTTTGCATCTCGTTGTATTTTACTCTTTACCATAGGATTGAACCCACCAAATTGTGACACGAAACTGTCGTTGCTACTTTAGAAGTGTTGTAATTTGGTGGTAGAGCCTACCTCTACATGGATGCCCTAGGTATATCCTGTTTTCATTTTGGTGTCCATGCTGCCATTAATGATTTTAGGCTTGGGAGTCCTTGTTAGTCTTGTTCTGATTATGATATTGAACCTCATACGTCTAATATGTCATCACTCTCAACGTCACCCTCGAGACTCCTAGAAAATGAGTCGTCTTTAAGCCCTTTTCAGACTCTTTAAACATGAAAATACTATCGAGCGATCTTGTTGTCCTTCATGCTTTCCAAACTAAAACTTGAAGGCACATCTGTTCGGCGGTAGTTTACCCCTTTTTCGGTTCGGATGGTCAATTTTACGAATAAAGGTACGCTCTAGGAACTTCGGTTCGCTAGAAGAGTATTCTTAGGTATAAGTTTAACCCTTTTTCGGGCTTGAGGGACTAAATTTATGAAAAAGGAACCCCCACGGAGTCCATAGTTAAGCTCTTTTCAGACTCCCTAAAATTGAAAATATTGTAGAGTGACCTTGTTCTTTCACACTCGTTAAAATGGTCTAGAAGAACATTCCCTACGGAGTCCATAGTTAATCTCTTTTCAGACTCCTTAAAATTGAAAAGATCGTCAAGTGACCTTGTTCTTTCACACTCGTTAATTGGTTCAAAAAAAACATCTACTGGCATGAGTTTACCCCTTTTCTGGCCTATAGATTAAGGAGGAAAAAGGTACACCTTGGGAGATTCGTCTCGTCGGGAGAGTTCTCCTAAGTAAAGTTTATACTTTTTCGTGCTAAGGGGACTAAATCTAGAAAAAGGCTGCGAGTCCATAGTTAAGCTCTTTTCAGACTCCTTAAAATTGAAAAGATTTTTGAGTGATCTTGTCTGTGTCACACTTGTTAAAATGGTTTTGAATAGACGTCTTTTTGGTGCTAGTTTATCCCTTTTTCGAACCGACTAGACTACCTTCGAAAAAGGTACCCTAGCGGAGTCTTCTTTTATTCTTTTTCAGACTCTCTAAAAATCAAAAACCACTAAGCTTAACTTCTTTGGTCTCATGAAAAATACATTGAAGGGGGTTTCATCGTGTCTTATTAATCAATTTTGCATCCCTGCATCTTTGGCCTAATGTCGGCTCCATGTTTCTCTCAACTGAACCTCTGAAGCATTCCATATACACAAGCCTTGTAGCACTTTGCCTCTGTGTCTTGACACCTTGACCCATGGAGGAACTTTCTTAAGTGTCCTTTCCATGCACATGTCTCCTTGCTCTGAGAATTAGTGTGTTCCTTGCGCTTGGAACTATTATGCTTGTGACACTCGTTCCTCCTTTGTAACATAGTATTATTTTATTCTTTTTCAAGCTCTTTAAAAATATTGAAAAAGACAAAAAAATCAAATATACCCCAAAAAGAGGACGAGAAAAATATGTTATTTTTATGGAAGCACAATGAGTTTCCCTTGGACAAAGCACATCCTTCTGTTTGTTTGTCAAGATTTGGGATTTAATATTACCTTAGGAAGTTGTTCTCGCTACATAGAGTTGTGTCCTCCTTCGTTTGGTTATTCTTCCAAACACATGGAGAGTTTGCATTGCCTCCTGCATCACGAACTTATGTCAATGTCATGTTGCCTGAGTCTAATCATCTGTCATGCTATTGTCCAAGGGAAGTTTTACCCAACTTGAGTCAACCTTTCTACAATTTTTCTCTTTCCCTCATGCCCGACCATTCTGAAAGTCCAATCAAGTTCTTGTTCGAAATCACTGAAGTTCTCTACCTAATCACCGAGATCCTCTTGTTTGTTTCCGAAGAGCCATCGGAGACCTCTGGATAGTGAAGTTGTACACTCACATTACACTCCTACTCAAGTTTTGAATATCTTGAAGTTGTTTCTCGAGCTCTGAAGGCGTCATCTCCAGCCATCAGGTGTCATTGGCTTCTTGAAGATGGATACTATACATGTATATCTTTGATTTTGAGATGTAGATCCACTGTGTATTTCTCGTGGCTACACTTTATATAGTTAAATGACATGGATCTGCAATGTATTTGATTGGCAACCATGATTTATTTCATTCCGAGCATGGTTATGCCCACCTCAGTGAGACAATTGTTATTTTTGCAGATGACACCTCCCGAACTCTGGTCTCGGGCTCATTCGCTTCATACATTGGTGAAGATTTCTAATGTATTTTGGCCATTAGATTCTCTTCTGACCTCACACATTAGGGGGCATCTATTATAACCCTAAATTGCACCATACATGCATAAATGGCATCACGCCCTCTTACTTGCTATTTTTGCCAAGCCATCACTGAGCAAGTCTTCTTAAAAATAATATTTTTTAAGATGTACGCACCCTGCACCACTACTGACCATGTACACATGCTTGATGCACCACTACAGCTCGCGTACGTACGCTAGCTACACCATTACAACCCGCGTATACCCACAAATGTTGAGAAAAATAAAAAGTTGCAAGGAATTCCTTGAGATACGGGCTATTGGGTAGTTTTCCAACTGTCCCACCACCTATAGCTCGTCACCCAACTGAATAACCATCCTTTTTCATACAAAAGGAGGTGTTGGGGTCTCATTCCAAAGCTAAGCATAAGAATAGTGAAACTCTTCCCGTTTCACATCCCCTCCTTGCCCCAAGAATTTGCATCCACCTTGTGAGTTTTGTGTCAAAATTGCCCATTCTTGCCTTTTTCCTCCATTATAAGCCTATTAAATTCCATAGAGAGAGTGTGAGAGGAGAAATACACATGGAAGCGCAGTTGGAGCTTGGTGAAGAGGAGCCCAGAACATGTTCAAGGAGCAGTCATCGATCTCATTGTAAGTAAACTTTGTGTTATCAATAAAAGGAATACTTTTTTTGTCCTGCAATATGATGTGTTCAATATTTATGTTTGATTTATGTTTTATTATGACATCTAACCCACTAATTCATATATAAGATGCATGTTTTTAGTTCCTTGTTTGTCTGTTTGTGAATGCAGGTCAACCTTGGGAGGAGACTTGTAGTCGGGGAGCAATCAAACGCGAAAGGATCGACACCGGACACAGAGTTTAAGGTAGAGTTACCGGATCTTTTTACTTTTTATTTTATGAATGAATGTGGGGTATATTTGGTGTTGTTATAAAAAGTAGGAGACTTTTAGACGGTTAGATATGCCTACATGTTGAACCCTAGTGTAGTCCATAGGGGGGTTTTCCCGCTATAGAAATTATTAGTACTAAACAATGAACATTTACATAATGATCATCGTACCAACAATATTCAAGTGTTAATACACATATGATAGTAAAAGTACTCAGCAGTAATAGACCTCTAAAAAAAAATTTGTTATCCCAGTTACAACATTCATTAAGATGCAACAATATAAAAAAATATTAAACTTGATATGAAAATCTGGAGTCTTGTTGCTTGTAGTTCCATTCCATTTCGAGTTGTCATACAATTTAGGGGACATCACCACTTCTACCTCAAAATCTTATACTTTCCACCATCTTGACAAAAAAGAAATCACAAAATCTAAAATAGAAGGTTCAATGCCCAGGATAAAGTCACTAAGCCTGAAAACCCTAAAATTTCAACTTTGATAGATTGTTAATATGAGAGGTGTAGTGGATGCACTAGAACAAGGCAAGTTGATCTATGCCAAAATTCTCCCCAACTCAGTGCAATAAATTCTCAGCGAGCTTTACAAAATGTTGTTGCAATTGCCGTAGTGAATTTGGGGTGAAATTTCAACTTTCACCAAATTGCAATATGATACCACCAGGAGGTGCGCTAGATTAGGGTGAGATGATCTATGAAAAAATTAATCTCAATATCCTCCAATAAATTTCTCAAAGAGCTTCACACATGCAGATCTGAGTAGTGGAAAATTTGTGCAATGAAAAATCTCAACAAAGCTCTGATACCATGTTGATTTTTCTAATTCCCATATCTCATAATTATTACCTTATGATTTCAAACATATTTCAATGCCATTGTTATCACAGATTAATTACACACTGAAAATTTCAACTGAAATAAAACTACAGCGGAAATAACAAAATCACAGAGAGATAGCCATGCACAATAAACATAGGATTTATCCTTGGAAAACTCTAACTCAAGATAAAAACCCAGCAAATGTTTCTCTAGAATAAATTTAATCCAATTTCACAAATACATGACTAGAAAAATGAAGAATCCAAGCACATAGAAAGTTGTTCCCTAGTGTGAGGAAGAGGCCTCAAGCATGACGCATCACTGGAAAAAGATAGTGCAACTGGTAACTAACAATCGGCACTGCAACTGGCAACTAACACAAAGAAACTGGGAGATGTGCACTAGAAGAGGAGAGCCAATGAGATGTGTTATAATGAAATGAACTTGCCTTTATTTATACTAGTCAAGTCACCTTATTTTACTGGAAGAGACGACTTGTCATTTTTGTCCTTTAACTTTATTTTGTTTCTCTTACAAGTGTTTCTTAAATGCTTTAAGGGAGTCGACTTGATATTCCTATATTCTATTTTCTTCTTGTGCTTTATGGATTATTCTTCAATGGTTTCCTTGACATTTCCTTGTCTTATTGGATTTCTTCTTTCATAGAAAAGTTTCTCATAATCCATGTTGATGATCCATCCCCACACAACTATGTCTAGCACCTCAGGTCTTATACCCATCCTTGTCAAGTCACCATGACCAAGGATAAATACCACACATTGGAGGAACACTAACACCTTGAGTCTTCTGTCCTTCGAAGACTGTGCTTGTGCCATTCACCACAGGTACACCCATGTGAATGAATTTCTGCACGATGTTGCTCAAACATCAACACTCCAGGCCACCTCAAACTTACACTACCCCACCCACTCCATCCTCTATCCCTAGTATTATCATCATTGATCCCGCCATCAAAACCAAGACCACTCGTATCATTGAGGAACCTATGTGTCAATTGGCTAGTTTATTCATGGACGATCCATCAACCGTTCCCCTATCGTCTGCTTAGTCTCCCTTTGAATCCACTGCAAAACATTATAGCGACCCCTTCACTTCGAATATCGGAAACAAAATCCCCATTCCATCCACTTTTTCTTGGAGTCCACAGGGTGTATACTCCACCCGAGACACAACCCCACTCACAGCAAGAGATAGAGCCAGAGTTCCAGGACCAAATGGGTCAATATCCATCGAAAAACCCTATGGATACATAATATGACACTTAGTTTGCACACAACACAAGCTCTGTAAAGGACTAGGTTTCACCTCTTTTGCAATATCCTCAACGATGTTGTGTCATCCTAGAACTGTGCCTAGAATGCATAGATGTGATCAACATGCTTCTCTAGGAAGTCCAAGATAGGGTTTCCCATATTTTTTGAGCTACGTTGGTTAATCTTGATAATGTTGGGACCCGTAGCAGGTCGTAACGCTCTGTTGCAAGTGGCCAACCACTTTTGTCACAATTTCCCATGAATCTACTGTTAACCACTGGAGATATTAAAGAATGGCTTACACCACAATTGTTGATTCTCATGAGAGCCTCCATAGATCAGTTAGAGAAGAGAATATCCATGATGAAACAGATGAACAAAGAGCTTACCCAACAAAAAACTCAACTACACCAAGAAATAGTTGTAGCCTCTTCCACTGCGGCGCATGAGCACGGGTTGCGCACACAGGAAAAATCCATTGTTGCAATAGTGGTTGACAAGTTCATTCAAGTCTATCCCAATTTTAGACATATGGCACCTGAGTTACTGATGCAGGAGCATCCGCAACTTTCGAATTTCATCATATGAACCGGTGCGGGAGGAAAAGGAATACAGCTGGACAGTGCCAGCACATATAAATTTTGAATCACTTGGAAAAGATCGTTGCGCCGCCGTTTGAAGGAAGAACATTCAAAGCGAGCGCCTTTGTATTATGTTGTAGATAGAAATGCATTTAATGGTTTTAATGCTGGTAGATAGGGAATTACTGTAGATTAGACAGTTTTAGCTTTAGAGAGGGAAAACGGAGTATAGACACCCTCCCTTGTATCATTGTAGATTATTATTCAGTATTCGTTATTAGCATTAGAGAAAAGAAGAGAGCAGAGCAGAGAGTCTATGAAGAACCTCCATGTACAGTTCTCGAGTTAATAGGAAGAGTTTGACTCAGTTCCATGGACGTGTTTGATCTCTGTGTGTTGTTAATC
>JASDQU010374797.1:0-19018 GCA_032191745.1 Picea mariana | reverse complement strand
ATTCACTCTTACACCTTACAAATATTTTTCATGGAAGGAGAAAATATCCATACATCTCCGAACCAGAGGGTTGTACAGGTTAAACTTGAATACAGATACATAACCAACATCGGCCATAGAAAAATCCAAGTACATAAATCGCATGGATGAGGCACTCAGAACAATTTACAGTCTTATTTCTCCCCATCTCCTTTTTCATATATCTTCCTGTAAGACTCCCAATGAAGCCTGGACCACCTTGGAAGGGATATTTGGAAAACAAGATGAGATGAGGGTACACATGCTAGAGTTGGAGCTGCTCACATTGGATCCAAAAAGCTTCGAGAATATCCAAGATTTGTTTATAAAATTCAAGGATTTATTGTCGTAACTCAAAGCTTGCGGGGTTGATAAATCAAAGGAGGAGAAACAAATGGTTTTCACCATTCTCTCCAATCTTGGTCTTAAATTATATTTATTTTTATCCACATTCCATACTATCAGATTCGCCTTTGGAGCCACCTGGAAGATGCCTTCTCTTGAGGACTTTATCGAATCCTTGACACAAGAGCAAACTAAGCTCATCAACATGGGCACAATCAAAGGCCCAAGGGTGCATGCAATCACTGTGCATGATGGCAGGAACAAATATCATAAATCTAGAGAGAAATATAAACATAAATCTCATGCACATCCGAAGAAGGAAGCATACACAAAACCCTTCACCGATGCCTCCGGATCCAAAGGGGAAAAGGGGAGAAAAGGGAAGAAATACACATATTGTCACAAAGGATTCCATTTGGAATCCACATGCATGAAAAAGAAAATAGATCTAATGTCTCAAATACTTTAGAGAAATAACCTTGGAGATTACATCCCCGAGGGTGCCAAGAAGAAGAAGCCAGAAGATCTGAATTCCAGGAAAGGCAATTCTAGCCATGCCTTGATTGCCATCAACTCCTCTCCCGATGCTTGGATCGTTGATTCAAAAGAATCACATCACATGGCTTCCTCAAAAGCAGTACATTATTCTGTGGATGCATTCAAATGTCCTCTTATTCTAATGCAGGACAACTCTTCTGTCGAAGTCACCGGCAAAGGAATGATTGAACTCACCAATGGAAGCTTCGAGAATGTGTTGCATGTTCCCAAGATTTTTTTCAACCTTCTCTTTGTGTATCAAATGAAAAATTATGGCACCAGAAAGAAAGTCACATTCACACCAAATTCCATGGACATCTACGACATGCAAACCAACTCCAGAGTTGCTACCGGTGAGGTAAATCATCAGTCGAGATTGTATACATTTTCTGAATTCATTGAACTTGATTCTGCTTTTCTGCTTACTCATGCTGATGAAAGTAGTAGGATATGGCACGAAAGGTTTGGACATTTGAATTTCAGATACATGCAACAGCTTAGCAAGCAAATATTGGTTGATGGTCTACCAGACATTCAATTCTCTAAGGGAGTGTGTGAGGGATGTGTTCTCGGGAAACACCCTCAGGAGAAATTCAACAAAGGAAAGTCTGAGCGAGATTTCGCACCTTTGGATCTGATCCACAGTGACCTTATGGGTCCTTTTCCGCATCCATCCATCAGCAACACGAGGTTTGTTCTCATTTTTGTTGATGATTTCTCACGTTTTACTTGGATCTATTTTCTCAGGAAAAATTCTGAGGTCTTTCAACACCTCAAAGATTTCAAAGCCTTGGTTGAGACACAGTCCAGAAAGAAGATCAAATTCCTCTGAACTGATAACGGGGGAGAGTATGTAAATCATGAGATCCATAATATTTTCCATCAGGCAGGGATTCAGTTGCAACACATAGTTCCCTATACTCTGTAGCAAAACGAATTTGCTGAGAAGAAAAATCGATCTCTAAAGGATATGGCATCTTGCATGTTGCATGCAAATTCACTACCACAGAGACTATGGGCTGAATCACTTAACTATGCAACATACATCTTAAATAGATCTCCCCATAAATTTTTCAAGGATAAGACCCCCTACGAGGCTTGGAGCGGCCTCAAACCGAAAGTGACCCACTTTTGCATTTTCGATTCATGTGCATGGGCCAGGATTCCCTCTGAAAAGAGGAAGGCACTTGATCCATAGAGCACTGAGTGAATTTTTGTTGGATACCCCGACGGTGTGAAGGGATATTGGCTTATTCATCTTTTCTCGGACCGACTCATCATTGAGCGTAGTGTCCAATTTGAGGAAAGTGTCTCGCATGCACCTCAACAACCGCATGCATACACCTTCATTCTTCCACCTATCTGAGATGATGAGCATGCACATGCCGACTCTTCTTCATATGAGAGTTCTGATTCATAGGACTCAAATGATTCAAATTCAGATTTAGAGTCAGTACAGTGAGATGCAGATTCAGAGCATCCAGATGCAGTTGCAGAGCCAGAGAAGAGGCCCAAGTGGGCATAGACTACTCTTCAGGATGCAGGGGATCTTGTTGGTGATCTATCCAATACTAGGAGGACTCGATCTGATTTCGAGGAGCCTCTTGTTGCACTCACTGTCACTGAACCATTGCCTTCCAGGCATCTTTTCTTGGTTTAGTCTTCATATCCACGGTCTTATGGCATGGCTGCTGGAAATCCATTTTGGGAATCCGCCATGCAAGAGGAGTGCAACTCCCTCCTTGAGAACCAGACTTGGGATCTAGTTCCCCTTCATTTTGGGGGGGAAATTGTTATATGTAGATGGGTCTACAGGACCAAGAGCGTAGTGGATGGACAAATCAACAGATACAAATCCAAGCTTGTCTCTAAAGGCTTTCAGCAGGTTCATGGTATTGACTATGATGAGACCTTCGCTCCATTAGCAAAGATGGATTCCATACAATTGGCACTTGCCATTGCGGCATCCAAGGGATGGGAAGTCCATCAGATGGACGTGGAGAATGCATTCTTCATGATGATCTCTCTGAGGATATCTACATGGAGCAACCCCAGGGATTTATGCAAGACTCATCTTTGGTCTGTCGATTGAAGAAGTCAGTTTATGGCCTCAAGCAGGCTCCGAGAGAATGGTATGCCAAGATGGATTCCTACCCATTGTCACAGAAATTTGTACATTGTAAATTATACCCAAATGTCTACATGCTCATGACAATTGATTCACTTCTAATTATAGTTTTGTATGTCAATGATTTGATGATCACCAGGTGATCAACTTCAGGGATTGTTGCAGTCAAGAGGTTTCTACATGATAGGTTTTTTATGACAGACATGGGTCCGCTACACTTCTTCCTTGGACTCGAGATCAGTCAGGATGCATCAGGAATCAAACTATCTCAGGCCAATAATGCCAAAGATCTCCTTGAGATATTTCACATGACAAATTGCAAGTCTTCTCCGACTCCTTTTCTATCAGGAGTCAAACTTGAGGATGGTGGAGAGAATCCACTGGTTGACAACACACTATATAGACAGCTAGTGGGGAGCTTGTTGCATCTCACACATTCCAGACCACACCTCTCATATGCAGTTGGCACAGTTTCCAGGTTCATGCAAGAGTTGCATGAGCTACATTGGAAAGCTGCAAAGTGTATCCTTCGATACGTACAAGGCACCATCACCTTTGGGATTCATTATGCAAAAGACTCTACATTATATCTCTGGGGGTTTAATGAATCTGACTGGGTTGGAGATAGCACTGATCGCAAGTCCACATCTAGTTACTCACTCAGTCTTAGTTTTGGGCCTATCTGTTGGTCGAGAAAGAAGCAAGCTTCCATTTCTCTATCTTCAGCTGAGGTAGAGTACATAGGGGTAGTTAACACACCCATTAAGGCTATGTGGCTACAACATTTTCTCACTGAGTTGGGAATTCAGTTTCATCGGTCAATCGTCATCTGGTGTGACAACCAAAACACTTTGAAGTTCTACAGAGATCCAGTTCAGAGGTAGCGGATGAAGCACATCGATATCCACATGCATTACATCTGAGACTTAATACACAAGGGGATCATCAACTTACAGTTCTGTCCTTCAGCAGAACAGACGACAAACATCTTCACCAAGACCTTCACTGAGCAGAGGTTCCATTCTCTGCGAAGTCGTCTTGGAGTGAAGGACACAGTTTCCTAGAAACAGTAGTTATTATTTTTACATACATTGTATCTTTAGGGGGCGGGGGGTTTCCCATGAGGTTTTCCCTCTTTCCTCACTTTATTTTCAGTGTATATTTTGTATTTGGNCATGGCCTCGTTGCCGGGACCCATTCTTTATTTTCACCATAGTGATGTTCAGGGGGGGTGTTGGAGTTACTTCACACACACCTAGGATTTCTTTTTCCTAAGGTTTTTCCTTTTTTATTAGTCATAATTAGTCATTATCCAATCTCCTATATTTTATGGGAGAATATTCCACCTGGAGAATATTCTCTTTCAGTTGACACTTCAGTTTGACTAGTTGAGTTGAGTTTAGATGTTGCATTGGTTTTATCACCATGCAACATTAGGATCATCACCATGCTAATTCGACATTGCCTTGGGATCATCACAAAACTGGCGCATTAGCCTTGATTCCCTGAGTTAACTCCTCACTACTCTTTGTTCAGTCAGTTAATTGAAGACTAGTTGACTAGTTAACTCAACTAGGTGGAAGTTCACTCCCGTAACTATTGGTGTATCCATATCACTCTAGACCACCACTATGGCGCATTGGTTCACCTCCAGTGTTCACTCATTGAGCTATACAAAGTATATCATGTGTAAATTATTCATTATTCACAACAGTTAATGAGAATTCTTTCATTATTTTCTCTCCTTCTTCTTCTTTCTCCAATTCTCTCTGCAAATGTGTGTATTATTATTTAGCTAGATCTATTTTGTGTAGGTTCAACACATTTACAGTCCCGGAGTTGGGCCCTCCATTTAGAGGAAGCCTAAGCAAGGAAGTTGAAGGAATCCCAAGAAAGGAGGAAGAGGTTTGAATTTGGACGAGTCAACGGTTGTGGTCGAGACCTATTTGACCCTCCATTTTTGGAAATTCCAAAGTTTTTGGAATGTTCCTCATGTTAGCTAGGAGATGAAGAAATTGAAATTAGTTATAGGAATGATGAGAAAAATAAAAGTGATACAACAACAGGGAGAGCCAAAAAGGGCCATGCACTAGCTGGACAAGTAGTTAGAAAAGATGCAAGAGCATCGGACGACAACAGTCAAAGTCGAAAAGTAGCAGAATACTTGGGAGTAAAGAACCTAAGAAGAAAGCGAGTGAAAATATATAAGAAAAATATATGTAATGGGAAAGGGTTGGGTTGAGCACGGAGGTTGTTTTTGATTAATTGAGAACTATTGGTTGTTGTTGTTTTTTCTATTCTCATTAATCATAGAGATCGTTGTTACTCTTGTTAGCATATAGAACTTAGCTGGGTTTTGGTATTGTAAGGGTCCCTGTGGATAGTTCTGTTTTTTTCATTGTATGAACGTGAATCTGTGATGGGTTATTTGGGATTGTCTATTGTTTCACAAGAGATTGTAAATATGATTCATGTTGTATGATGTTTTCTAGAGAAATTAATATAAAGTAGTTGGCCCCTAAAATTTATTTTGTATTGAGCTATTATGATATGTATGAGTTCTTGTTTATGTTGCGCAAGTATTCCTTTCTTGTATTTTTAGGAATTCGATCTTTGTTTCTGTATATCATGAAAGAGATACTATATAACTGTAATTAATGTTAGGATTTCCCGGACGTTGTGTTCTCCCTGACTCACTTAACCACACACAAGTCTCGGTTGCACTTCGAGTGAGACCTCCTTCCCTTGCGGAAAGTTGAATATGCCAACACTGCTAGAATACATTGGTATCCTTTGTTTGGAATATCTGAGAACCTGGATCTCCAATTTTGCGCGAACATACCCACTAATATTTATTTTATGCAAATCCAATTAGTAATAATGAGACACTAGCATGTTTAGGATATAGTAAAAACAAACATAAGTATGAAATCATTGATTTATATAACAACTAACTTGCATCAACTAACTTATCATTTCATATTAGGAGTGATTATTTTAGTTGCATAAACTAACTTATCATTGCACACCAGGAGTGATTATTTTAGTTTCATTTGTCTCCTAATTTCCTTTACTCACTTTTCATATCGTCCCACATCATTTCCCTTATGGTAAGATTGTTCCTATGAGGTTAATCACTAAAATATAATAGCTTGTTCAAGTAGAGATCAACTATCTATAGCATTAGTTGTGTCTTCTTTTTAATTTATTGTTGTAATGAGCATTATTTTATTTTATAATGGTTATTTTAATAAGTATTGTATTATGTAGTATACTATAATATTGTATTGTAATAAGTATTAAAATGTGTGTGTGTGTGTGTGTATAAGAGGATAAATTGGAAAATTTTTAAAGGGGTCTACGATATAAAGGATACAAAGGTGAAGAGGTTTTGAAATTAGGGTTATTGTAGCATCCAATATATTTTATTCTTCCTTGAGGACCTGCCTAGGTATCCAAGATCATGGACCCCAACTTGGAACCATTGGACCATGGGAGAAAATACCTCACCAACTTTTCATCTATCTTCCAGACGAAAGAGGAGATGTTGGATATTTGGAAATCCACTCGTTCTTTTAAGGAGGATATATACCTTCTTACATCTACCTATATTTCTGACAATATTGATACACCTGGTGGACCTAGGAGCACTACAAAGTTTGGATTAGATGTTGAAGGCACTAAAGTGGATGGTGTTCTTCACTCCCCACGTAAAGTATCTTTGGTCAAGATGAATCCTTGATCATATCCTTGGCCAGTGGAGGTTTCAAGATGCAATGGATTTGGTGCATAATCTTCTTCAAAATCTATCACTCCTATTTCAAATATAAATCTAGAGCAGACAGGGCCCAAACCTAAAATTAGTAATAAATTCATTAGGTGAAAAAAGGATAGGGTAAAAATGGTTCTTGGGTTATATGTCAATATGGATAGGGTTGAAGGATTAATTAGATAGGCCTTGGTTGAAATTTTTACTAGAAAAATGGTTAAGGGTGAGTCGTTGAGACTGTGGTTGGATGCAGGGTGGCAGAAAATCTTAGGTTATATCCCTCGATTCCACCTATTGTTCAAAGGATGTATTTTATTTCAATTCAATAGAGTAGAGGATACTAACCCAATTATTGATCAATATTGGTTATGGGGTCCCTCAATTCTGGTGTTATCACATTGGAAGTCAGGGTTTGATCCTTGTAGAGAACCCATGAATATTCAACACATTTGAGCTCGTTTTCCTATATTTTTTCTTGAGTTATGGAGTAATGATATTTTAAGTGAAATTGGGAGTAATATTTGTTCCACAATTAATAATAAAGTGGCTAGGGTACTGGTCGAAGTGGATATTAGAGATAGTTTTCTAGATAAAATTGAGATTATCATGGGTAATTTGGTACTGGTTCAACCTATGGACTTTTGGAAAGTGTCATTCCATTGTCTGAATTTTCATGAGGTCAGTCATTTATGGAAGGAATGTAGTGATCATTGCCATTATTTGCATCCCAAGAAGAAAGTGTGGAAAAGGAAGGACACGGTCTTGGAGATTCAGATTCCTCTAAATTATGAAGCGATAAAAGAAGGATTGGTTAAACACTAGATGGGTGGTTAGGTTCTAGTTTTAGATACTCAATGTCAAGGCTCTTCAAATAATGCTCACCATATTAAGGAGGAATCTTCCTTAGTGTCTAATTCGGGAAAACCACGCAAATGTATGAACTCTCCTAATAATTCCTAGAACCTCTATGTTGAACCTTTAGAAAAGTGTGTCCATCCTGATAGTTTGTCTCAGGGGAAGGGTTTGAATTCCTCTTCTCATTCTTCCTCTTCTCCTTTGGATTTAGGCCAATTACATGTTTCATCTAAATGGATGATTGATTCTCATAAATCATTATTGGGGGGGAATCCATGACTTGGTTTATCATTCAATAGGTATCACCTCTAGACCGACTAATTAAGCCCCCCCACCCTACAAGTTGTGTCCAATAAAATCCAATTTTGAGGAAGATTGTGGGGGATTAAAGGAGGTCTAGGATTAAAAAAATCAAAGCCATTTCCATCCAGAATAAAATCCAATATCTCAAAAGTTAAATCAGAGGCATATAAAGAAGTGAAGGAAGCAAAACAATTGACCATCAAAGGGGCACTTAGAGAAAATAACCCCTCAAAGATTGTTACATCATGATCATTATTTACTTTAATATTAGAGGGTTAGGGGGTGCCCTCAAAAGGATGTTCTTCATTTATAAGAAAAATGTGATCTTGTTACAATAAATTACATGTCTTGGGAAAAAAGCCATAGAATTTTCCTATGCTTTGTTAAAGGATTGGACATTTTTTTCCTATTGATGTGTAGGGGATTTCAAGGAGTTTTGTTTCTGGTTGGAATAATAGTCTATCAATACAATGTGCCTCCTTACAGGCATTCTTATAGAAGGAAGGGAAAAATATTTAGACAAGGTGTTCATGCTAGTGAATCTCTATGCCCCTTAAAATGATATGCCTCAATTTTGGACTTCTCTAAAGGAGTAGCAGGATTTGATAGGGGAAAATGTATTTTTTTTCAGGATATTTTATATTGAATCTAAACTCTTTTGAAGTCCTAGATGAAGTGGCAAGGCCATATATGTTGGTATACTTATTTTCCTGGTTCTTCGAAGACTTAAATATTGTGGATGTAGAGCCCCATGAGGTGGTTCCAACATGGAAAAATTCAAGACAAGGAAAATATGGTACCTCTAAAATACTTGATTGGTTCTTAGTTTCTGAGAAGGTTTTGGAGGATGTGAGCTGATATAAGTCTTGGGTTGGTTTTGGAGGACTCTTTGATCATATTCCTATACTTTTTCTATTAGAGGGATATAATCATAGGTCTCTAGTTCCCTTTAAATTTAATCACACTTGGTTAAATGAGGAAATATTCAAAAATTTCTTTATAAGGAATTGCATAAAGTATGAGGTGGATAGTGGTTATTCAAATATGCTTCAATTTTCAAATAATTTGATTCAAATGAAGAATTTGGTAGATAAATGGGATAGGGAAAGAGAAAATCGGAATAAAAAGGACTTGAAGGATGTTGAGGTGGAGCTACAGGATCTCTTTGATCATAATTCTAATGGGGTGTTGGACATGCATTTTGAATAACTAAGTTTTGAAGAGCACGTGCAAAAGCAGAAAAGGGAGTAGTTTGTGGGGTCAAAGAAGAAGTTAGAGCACACACAAAAGCAAGAAGAACAACAGTTAGGCATGCAAAAGAAGCATGCAGGAGAAAATGAAGGAAAAACAACATGTAGGAAAAAATGAAGGAAACACAATAGACATGCAAAGAGAAAGGAAAAGCAGCATGCAGGAACAAAGGCAGGAAAAGCATGCACAAACCATCAGGGTTTTTGGGAATAAGTTGTCATGATATGTCATAGAGTTTTTATCCCCATTTTGACATATAATTATGTAAAGGGTTGTGGAATAATAGGTTTCTGAAAAATAGAGATTAGGTTGCTTATGGGTGAGAACCCTTAGGGTTTTGGAGAGATTTTGTTGAGAGAGAGGCATGCATTTCAGAGCATCTAGGATAGATTGAAGATATAATATGTTGTATTTATTTTAATCATAGTGCGCAGACCTGAGGAGAATATTGCATGAAGACTAATATATAATCCAGACATTGTGGACGTATCCCAAGGATTGGGTGAACCACGTTAAATCATGTGTTTGAATGTGTGTTTTTATGTGGTTGTTCATGGATGTTTTGTTTATGCATGATTAGTATAGATATGTTTACTATAGGATTGATGTGTAGTAATAATGAATGATATAGTGGGTTACTTATGTTGCAATCTATGTTATAAGGGTTCTGCACAATAGAGTTGTTAACTAATAAAATGATATGAATAAATATATTGCACAAAAGGTGGATAAATAATAATGGATATGATGATAGTCTCGCATCCCCACGTGCCTGCAGAAAATTGGTTTCAATAGCCTTAGTAGATACCTCAGGTGAGACTTCACTTGCATGAAGGTGATGCCGAAAAGGTCGGTATATGAAGGGTTTTGTTGGTAGAATAAACTGAACCTAGGGTCCTATAACCGCACGCCAACAAATGATTCTATTTTCGAGACCTGGAATATATAATTAAGGGAATGTTTTGGAGGCCGACTAAGAAAGAGATTGTTGAATGGTTGGAAAAGAAGGAGCAATAATTTTTTGGAGGAGAGAATATAAACCCTTAGATGAGATATGGAAAATGGTTGCAAAGGTATGTGTTCACAGAGCTGCACGAGATTTTCTTTGGTGAATTTCCGATTATTTTAACTGAATGGTTAGAAAGTTTAGTGGAGAATACTATAAGATACTGAACTACAACCCCGAGTAAATGGACCCCTAAGTTGGTAAGACAATTGAAATCTGTAAGTAATACTACTTCTCACACAATAGATTTCTGGTTGAATAGCATACTGGGGGGTTATATTACAGAATTTTAAGTAGATTGTTCCCAGTCATATAGTGTCGCAAAGAGGGATTTCTTTAAGGTTCCACACGAAAGGTTTACGAAAGCATTGGGTACCTGGATAAATTTTTTATGACGATGGAGTATGACTACTAAGGGGCTTCGTGCAAATATGGGAACTGGGAGATGACTAGGGGATAGTCTCAAGGTAGGAAAGAATGAAGAAATAAATGACTAAGGAAGGGAGGGATTAAGGATGTAGAGAAACAAGGAAGGTATTCTAGAAGAAGAAGATGAATTTAGGGTATTGCATAGTGGAAGAAGGTACAAGAGGTTGAAGATTAGGGATGAGAAAGGAGAGCCACACAGTGAGTATGAGAGGAGAGTACCTTATGCAATGGTCCATATCATAGAAATACCACACAGAGAAGGAGATGAAGAGGATTATTAGTTCAATACTATAATAGAAGAGTCATTAAGTCCTACTCAAGATGGATCCTATGTCAATTCCACAACCCCATGTGCATTACCTACATCTTAGATAACATTTGAGGATTTGTCAAAATCACTTATAGTTAGCAGAGGAAGAAAAAACAACAGTAGCTAGAGTAGTAGAAGAAATACGTCAAGTTAGATTCAACCAAGATCACCAGGGGGAGGTACTACGTGAAGCACCATGATAGGGTTAGACAATACATTGAGAATGTCTGAGTTCTAGGGAGTTGGGTCGGAGGACCCAGAACAACATCTATTTGCATGTGAGCAATTTGGGCTGTAAAGAATGTCCAGGATGAGGCCAAAAATATTGCGTAGTTGGAAACAATGTTTAGAGGCAGTGCATTAGTATGGTACATGAAACTGCAGAGTACTACACCAGCATGCCAAGCAAGGACACTAACAGAAATTCGACAAGCATTATTGAAAGTGTTTAAGAAGTCGAAGTATGAGTTGTGTACATCCACATAATTGAAGGAAATCAAACAAGTGTAGAATGATTCAGTATGGGACTATGATCAAATATTTAAGGATTTGATGGGTAGGTTGACATTTGAAATTACTTATCAACAACACAGAGAATTTTTTATTGCAGGACTATTGCCACACATTCGTTGTTCGTTGATACAACAGAAGGTTGCGTTGTAGCCTGAAGCTTTTGATATTACAATGAAGATGGAAGCATCTCTTGTAGGATATGGTGGGGGGCAGGATCAAGTCCAAACACAATTAGTTTCCTTGAAATTCCAACCAGAAGAACTAACAAAAGGAAAGGAGAAGTGGGAACAAGTCTGGTGTACAAAGTGTAGGACTGAAGGCCACCATAAGGTCGAATGCCCAATATTTGGAAACTGGAGCACCGAAACCATTACCAGGAGGGGGGTACTGCGAAATATGAAAGACTTGGGGACATCATCTGCCTAATTTCCCTTTGCTACAAAAATACCAGAGTACGTCATGAAATCTATTTTGTAACTTTTGCAAGTCAATAGGTCACAATGAGAAGGAGTGTCATGCATTCGATCCGATGAGAGAGTGCACTTCATATATGTATAGAATTCAGAAGGAAAATTTTGTGAGGGAAGGAGGTGGTCCACGGTATAATAATCAAAGAGGATTTAATCCATGTAGTCGAGGTTTGGCAGAGGTCAATGAAGAAGAAGTTTTGGCAAAGGAGGTAGAGGCCCAATAATATGCTACAATTGTAATCAACTAGGACACTTAGCTCATGACTACCCAAATCCTTGTACAACCTACACGAATTGTAGATCACTGGATCATGCAACTTAACACTGTCCTCAATTACTTATGAAGTGGAAGGAAAGATGGAATCAGAACCTGAACCTGAAACAAAAATTACAGAAGATATCAACAAAGATACGTAACGAAGGACCCAAAATAACAGTTGTCACATTGCGAAGGAGATAATACAAGAGTTGATGCGACAAATGAAGGGAGGAAGAGTGATAAATGGTTGAGGAAATCAACAGGACCTATGTCAACATTTGACCCACAACAAGAAAAAGAGACATATCAGCAGAAAAGGAAGGATATACTAGGAACGGATTAGATAGCATCAAAATCATATGAAACCCCTATAGTTGACACACCTTTGATCTATGATCGTACTACCCAGGTTTTAGCACTGAGAGAAACCCTCATACTGCAAGAGGATAAGCCCAGTACACATCAAATATTTTATATATGTAAATGAATAATTAAAGGTCAAATGGATAAAAACTCAGTATAAGATTTTTTTAACACAGAAGTTTGGGCTAGCATGCATAAGCAGATGAGGCTTTAATTAACTTCAGTCAGTGGTTTAAGGATAAATGTGAGTAGATGGAAGACTTTGGTGGGAAGGATGAACACGTCTGCTATAAGCATTAGGCCTTCTAGCAGTTAGGTGAAGAAAACGATTAGTTGAAAGATCCTCTTGAAACTAAACTTTAAAACTCTAAAAACATTTATAGTAGCATCATAATCAAACCTCCATTATAACATAACTGTAACATCTCATAAGGATCCTCCCATAATGAGAATTCAGAGTAAGAAGAAACAAGATAATGAAAATAGGTTGACTTCTATTAATGAAAAAGTCTCAAATCTCATACATAACCAAAGAATAGCTTTGTTACATCAAAACATTACAAAGGGATCTCTACTCAACCATTCCCAAAAAATGTCATAACATTATTCTGCAATATTTATAATAAAAAAGGTAGACAACAAATCAATGTGAGTTTGCCTTTCTTTCCTAGGATTCTCCATGAAAATCCATCAATCTAACATCTGTACAGAGTGGATTTAACAGACTTCTAGAACCAGGGAGCCTGTTGGTGAAAACTCTAACAAAAATACTAACACGAAGTGTTGTCACTAGGGCACATCTCCTCTGCTTATTATTCCTTCATGCTGATTTCTTTGCCATCTGTGCCTTTGATTAATTGTGCAAGGAAACATCTGCAATCGAAAGTTGATAGTGGCACTGGTATTTCAGCATGTTTAACTCAGGGTGAGCTTTTATTGGAACAATGGTCTGCCAGACAGTCCTGGGAAGAGTCGTGATTGGTTACGAACTAGAAGACGTGGAATCAATGTCCAATGGGGAGAAGGGACAAGTGAATGAAAGGAGGTGCATGGTCTACGAAGACAGATGGTGTACGATGAGAGGAGGGGAACGATATGTGGGAGGTGATGTTGAGGGAGTGGAAAATAATTGTCAAATGATGATAGGGGGAGTAGGTACACGGTAGGGTGAGTAGAGGACGAAAATTCAAAAAAGGTGGGCGACATGGCAGTCTCTCGTCACTTTGACAATTCGGCGTTCGGGGGCTTCTGCATTCAGAGTTTTCATAAATCCCAGAGGAATACAGGCCCAGAGTGATGTGGCACTCTGGCACTTTGACGGTTCATTGAATATTAAGTGTGAAATCCTCCGGAGGAGTACGGGCTCAGAGTGACGTGGCACTCCGACATTTCGAGGCTCCGGTACTTCGGCAGTCCGCTTAAGACTTTAAACCCTGTGCAACTTTGAACTTCTGAATGAACGCACGTCATTGATCTGATTTTCCTGATTGGATCTTCGTCATTGAAAGATGAACTTGTTTGTTTGCTTGTATTTTAAGCGTGAAATGGACTTCTTTCGAATTTCTGCCTTTTTCTGTTGAAGTTAATTGTGTAGACAAAGGACTTGGAGGATCTACTGCATGCTCAATTAGTAGTAAAACATAATGAAAATAATTTAAACTCAATCAGACCCACAATGATCTTTCAAGAAGACAGAAACAACTCCGTGCATAGGAATAGTCAAGCAAGGAAATGATAAAAATCCAGCCATTTAGCATTGAGAAATTCTCTTGACTGAACTTAAGAGGAAATGCTTCAAGGATAGACTGTGATGGAGAGGAAGAAGGGACATAAGTACAGAATTCGGTCTTGACAACAGGAAATCATAAAAAAATAAAGAAAACCTATGACTCAAAGATAAATACTACAATTCTATGTATTAACATTTCCCCTGCAATTCTATGTGTTAACATTTGGCTCCATAGGGGATGGCATGATCCATGTGAGATGTCAAGAACATGCAGTTCCAGTGTCTTATTCTAGGGCTATGGGGTTATTTATTCAACAAAATAAGAAGAAACATGATATTTACAATGAAAGGGGCAACCACTACATGGATCAAACAAAAAAACTTCTTAAGAAAGTTCCCATTAACAGGGCCACCAAAAACTTCAGAATCCTCAAGGTTCTGCAATTTGTAAGTATTATTTGAAAACACCTCGGAGATCCTGAAAGGGCCAAACCACAAGGCTTCAAATTTACCATGTTTTCCTTTGTCTTTCTTGCGTGCATCCCACTTGAGCACCAGATCTCCCAGCTGGAAATATTCTTTGTTGACCTTCTGGTCAAAATATTGCTTGATCTTTTGTTGATGGTCTTGTGCTTTGTCAAGGAGCTACCCTCTATTCTGCTACACTTCTCCCAACTGATGTATCCTTCTGACCAAATCATCTGGTTCTCCATTCTGATCCTATAAGAACTTTTCCAAAGGGAAAGGCTGTAGGCAAGATGAGTAGGAAAGATAGCCTCAATCCCATATACAAGTTGAAAGGGCGAAATACCAAGTGACCTCTTTGTAGTAACTCTATCAGCCCATAATGCAAATTTTAACTTTGAGTTCCATGCTTTCTTGTTGTCTTCTAACAACTTCTTGATCATATTTATGAGGCTCTTGTTAGAAGATTCTGCCAAACCATTTACTTGGGGATAATAAGGATTAGAATGGACTAATGCAATCCCATACTGTTCACAAAACTTGATCAAAGGTTCAACTTAGAAAGAAGTGGCATTGTCATTAAAAATCTTATTGGGACAACCAAATCTGGACATGATATCTTCAAGAAAACCAATAATTACCTGATGAGAGGCACTCCTGGTAGGTATGGATTCTATACATTTGGATAAATAGTTAGTTGCAGGCAGAATCCACCTATGTTTACCACTAGATGTTGGGTGAATTTCTCCAATGAAGTCAAGGCCCTATGTTGAAAAGGTCCAGAAACCACCACTGGCTTCAAAGGCAAATATTTGAGCTATTGCTTTCCAAAAAACTTTTGGCATTTGACACAATCTCTAATCTTTGTACAAACATCAAAAAAAAGGCTAGGCCAAAAATACCCAGCTCTGAGGATCTTATAGGCTATGGTTCTCCAAAAATGATGGCCCCCACACAAGTTGTCATGAAAATCAGTCATGGCCCTTTGGGCCTCTTGTGGATCTAAACACCTCAAAAGAACCCCTAGAGGATATTTCCAATACAACATGTTATCAATAAGACAATATATTATTTCCTTAAGTTTCAGAGCTCTCACCTTGTTTTTCTCCAGACAATCAGGAGGGTACAACTTTTGCAGAAAATATATGATGTCTTTATACCAGGTTCATTCTGCCAAGTTGGGGCTGATATGAGAGCTTTTATCATCAAAATTAGTTTGTTGCTTCTTTGAGTTTAGATTCATGAAATTAACCCCCAATGCTTTTCAATTTGATTCAACCAGCAGCCTAGCTAAACCTTGGCCCTTCACCAATTTAGTGGGTTTTATTTCAAGGTCAAATTCTAGAATTTTGGCAATCCATTTGTTCCTCTTCCCATCTATGTCAGGATGTATAAGTATCTCTTTCATAGAGGTTGAGGGCACATAGGAAATGATTTTGGAATTCAGGATGTATACTCTAAAGGCTTTGAGGGATTTAACCAAAGAGTAAGCTTGTTTCTCCATGATATCGTACCTCATCTCTGCATCCCTTAATGCCCTGCTGAAAAAGGAAATAGGATGCTCTAACCCTTCTGTATTCTTCTGCAGTAAAACAACAGTCAATGTGTCATAGGAGGCAAAGGAGAATATCAGGAACTCCTTGGAATAATCAGGGTTGATAAGTATAGGTGCTTCATTCAAGGCCTTTTTTATTTGATCAAAATAATCTCGGGCCTCAGCAATCCATTTCACCTCATTTCCTTTCCTAAGCATGGATGTAATGTACTTGACCAATTCAGCAAGTTAGAGATGAACCTTCTCAGAAAATTGATCTTACCTAAGAAATACTAAAATTCTTTCTTGGATCTAGGAAGAGATAAAGTCTGGATGGCTTATAGTCTGCTTGGATCAATTCTTACCCCTTCTGCTGATACAATATGTCCCAATAACTTTCCTTCCTTCAAATAAAACAAAGACTTCTTAGGATTGTGAGAGATACCAAAATTTATGCACTTCAAGAAGACATTTTTTAAATGATGATAATGCTATTTATCATACCTTGGGAACATTGTAATGTCATCTAGATAAATGACCACAAATTTATCCTTTTCCCAATAAAGGCAATATCCGTTGCTCGTTGAAAGATTTCTCCTGCATTCATTAATCCAAAGGGAATTTTAGCATACATGAATGTGCCCCAAGGAGTAGTGAAGGTTGTCTTTTCTCTATATTCAAGTAAGATAGAGATCTGATTGTAGCCTGAGAAGGCATCATCATAGACATTCTATTTGAGCCAGTCACTCTCTGCAAAATGTGCTCCATCTTTGGCAAGGGATAATTATCCTGATTGGAGATTATGTTCAAGTTCCCGAAGTCAACACATAGTCTAATTTCTCCATTTTTATTTCTCACTGGGACTAATTTAGCCACCCACTCAGAGTATCTCAAAGGAATGATGATCTTGGCGTCCAACAGCTTCTTAATCTCTTTTTCCATAATAGGCAGGAGCATGGGATTTATCTGTCTGAGCTTCTGCCTAAAACGCTTGGTCTCCTCTTTCAAAGGGATCTTATTTTCAATGATGTGTGTGTCATATGTCTATAGATCTTCATATTTACAAGCAAATATATCAGAAAAATCCTTTAAAAGCTTGACATACTCAACCCTTTGACAAGCTGCTAGATATTTTTACATACTTTGGATCCTCTTTTGTACCCAAATTGCATTCAGTCACATCAACATTTTCATTTGAACCTTGAACCTTCACAACAACATCATTTTTGTCAAACAATCTCTCTGAAGGAACTAATCCTCTTGGAATATGGTTGTTGGGCAATTGAATAATCTTATGGTCAGCAATTTTATTCAAAAAAATATCAGCACGAGGATTTTTGTCATCATCCTGATCTTGATCAATATGTAGGGCAGAGAATTCATCCACAGTTTCAATAAATCTTTTGATCTAAAGATCATCCTCAAAGACCTTTCAATGTTTGACATTGTCAGGTATAGAGGGTCTATACTTTACTTCCACATCATATTTGAGCTTAGGGGGCACAAGAATTATGAAATTACTTGTTGAAACAACCAAAGAATCAGCTAAAATATTATCTTCTCTTGGAACAAAAGAGATATTAAAATATGAGAAGAAATTATCAACAAGATCCCAGACTTCATTTATGTAAGTCCTCAACCTAGGGTGTTTAGCTTGATACCGATTTTTGACTTGATGAACAATCAATGCACCATCTCCAAACATTGCTAACTTTTCAATCTTCATGTCTTTAGCAGCCCCCAAACCCAAAATAAGAGCCTCATATTCTGCCACATTGTTGGTAGTTTCAAATTCAAGCTTGTAAGACAAAGAAATGGTCTCCTGGGTAGGGGAAATAAATACTAACCCAGCACCAACACCTTCCTTAGAAGATTCCCCATCAAAAAACATCTTCCAAATAGAGGTACTAAGAGGAGGAATTTCACATGAGGAAGTAGATTGTTTTCTGATTTCAATAGGTGATTGAGGAGCATCAGTGAGTTGCAATATACTGGATCTTAACTCATTATCAACTGAAAAAAATAGGGTGGTTGGTAGGATTTGCTTCATCACTGATGATATAGGCTAGTTGTGCTTCCCTATAAAGCCTTATGTGCTCTCCTCCAAATATAGGGATGGTGGCATATGAAAGGCATGTCTGTAAAGTTCCCCCTAGTCTTTGTTAATTTTTCAAAATCCCAACCCAGTTTCAGTCTCACTCATTTTTCAATCAAATTTAAATGCCAAACTCAGTTTCAGCACTGTTTCAGCATATGTTACAGCCCTGTGTTTCAGCATATACTCACAGCGGTGTTTCAGCATATGACTCAGCACTTTGTTTCAGCATCTGTTATAGCACTGTGTTTCAGCATCTGCTACAGCACTGTGTTTCAGCATCTGTTACAGCACTGTGTTTCAGCATCTGCTACAGCACTATGTTTCAGCATCTGCTATAGCACTGTGTTTTAGCATCTGCTATAGCACTGTGTCTCAGCATATACTCACAGCGGTGTTTCAGCATATGACTCAGCATTGTGTTTCAGCATATACTCACAGCGGTGTTTCAGCATAAGACTCAACACTGTGTTTCAGCATATAAAAACTTAACAGAAATAAATTTCAGAACTGAAACATGAGAATTCTGAACATCGTTTTCAAAGCAGAAATAAAATATCAGCAATATGCAAAACTCAAAAAATATAGACACAAAGATTTTCGGTCTAACTTCGACCCTGGAAAAACCCACAAGGGGAA
>JASDQU010374796.1:36619-51459 GCA_032191745.1 Picea mariana | reverse complement strand
AAGGAAGCACCTTTCGCCTACATAACTCAAAATCTATAGCAAGGAAGGGAATATTGAGGGATTGAAGAGTTCGGTACCGTCCTGTAGAGTTGGTCTCGACTCTGGATTTGTGAATTCAATCCCTAGGTTAGTCCATTGAGGAAATTAGCACATATACAGGTTCAAACAGAGGCCAAATCCCCTTCTTCCCCAATTCCTTTCGAACCCATTATTCACAGGTGTCCTTTGCTAAATAAGATCAAACAAGAATCCATTGACAGGATATGGGATTTAATTTCTACTTCAAACTTCCCAGACCACTAGGCCATTAGAGCCATAGACTCTACCATTCAATGATATAACAATCATGCCATCATTTAACTTAGGAATTACATATTACCACAAAACAATCAAGGTAAAATAAAACTCAGAGTCACACTTATCTGAAACTTTGGAATTTGGTTGGCAACTGCTAAAAGGGGTTCCATTTTCCACCCAATCATATGCACAATTCTTCTTGGAGTATTCCTCAACTGGCCACCCCCTAGCTAGATCATGATTCCATGAGAGGGATTCTCCTTGATCTCAACAACATCAAGGGACAAAGGTTACTCTCCTTTTCCCATAGGAACCTAGCAATCCAATTTTTTATCCACCAAGATGATCCAGGTGGATATCGGTGGCCACCCACCTATTCCAACTGGCTAAAAACAATCTTCTGACAATTTACTATTTTTAGCAGGTTTTCGATTCCTAAACTTTCGTGGCCATTTTGAGAGCCTAAATGAATTTTTTTTAGGGGATAAAGCACCTTAATCATAAACTAAGGCTCTGATTGAGCCCCCAAAATGAATCTCGTCAACGATACCTTTCCAACGAGATATCGTGCGCCCCAAACAAAGATCGTATGCCAAAGTTACACCCCCGAGAAGTTGATACACCAAACTACCCAAAACAGGGTCCACAAAACTGTTGGCTTTTCATCTTCCGGGGTTAGGGTTTTGGACTTTCTTTATGTTAAAAAGGCTTTTAGAGCCTCATTGTAATCCATCTTCTTCTGAATATGAGTAGCCATCACATCTCTTCTCAAAGATAAGCTGCCACCATTCTAGTGAGTCTTTCACTCTGTATTTTTACAGTCTTGTACATTTCGCTCATTAATAGAAATTGAGCATTATTGTATCTCTGTGTTTATGGTTATATCTATGATAAACATTTGTTATATTATTGGATATCTTATATATCTCTGTACATTTCGTTATTATATCTCCTCTAATTTCGTGTCGAAAATAATCCAGATCACAAGAAGGGGAGTCTGTTGTGATTGCTTACTCAATCACTGCCACTCCATTTATCATCTTGATTAGAAAACACTGTCCAATAATTCCTGTAACCAGAAAAATTTATTCATATATATCTTCCTAAAAAACAGAGAGCCTCGCATGCTCTCTTTCTTCTCTGTTGGTCCTTCAGACCATTCATGTGTCTTCTATATGTGCTTATGCCCTCTACCCACAAGTTTTTTCCTCTCTTTTATTTCCTTTCCCAACAAGATTTTGTGGGTCAGGTCAGGAAGTTTCAGATAGTAATCTACCTATCTCCCTCATTGAATCTTGAGGGAATACTTCCCAACTACCATTCTGATTGGGGATTGAGTTTTTAGGGCCAGAATACTATTCTGGAGCTGCACATTTATATCCATCATGGTACCGTCCTGGGAGGGGTAATCTCACCATTACATGTTCCCCTACCATCCCTTCTCATGCATCATGATCTATCTGGAAACCCTCTTTCAACAGTCATTCCACTAATTTCCTTTCATTTAATAAAATATATATATACATTAATTTCTATGGTAGGTTTCATTGTTTGTCTAACAGTCATATGGTAGATCTGTTTATAGTTTTGTTCACGGTAATGATAATATTTACAATTTGGGGGGAACGGGGATGTTACAATCCCCTCCCCCTTGAAAGGAACACCGCCCCAGTTTTCTACCTACCGTTGTGGTTTTTATGTATAGCAGTGAACAAAAATGGGTATGCCTTTTTCATGGCATCCTCCAATTCCCATGTCGCTTCATCTGTTCCAAAGTGTTTCCACTACACCTTGACCTAGGAAATGGTTCTGTTTCTGAGTCGAGTCAAGTCTCCTTCCTATCTAGTATGGATTTTGGTTCTAGCAGGAATTCTCCTTTTGGTTCCACCTGGATTACAGACCAGTCAATTATATGATTAGAATCATGTACATGTATTTATTCAATAATGAAACATGGAAAACATTATGTTCTTTCACTGTGGGAGGAAGTGCTAATCTATATGCTACAGGTCCCACTCCATCCATAATTTTAAAGGGTCCACAAAATCGAGGTGCCAACTTGGCACAAGTTCCCATGCTCAGGGAACTTCTTCTTGGTTTGATTTGAAGATACACATGATACCCTACTTTGAACTCTGTAGGAGTCCTATTTTTGTCTCCATAACTCTTCTTCCTATCCTGAGCTATCTTTAGATTCTGTTTTATTCGAACTACTTGTTGTTCCATTTCTTTTAATAGTTCTATCCTAAGGGTTATTTTGTCTACTGGGTTATTCCAGCTGATTGGAATGTTACATTGTCTACCATAGAGAGCCTCAAAAGGGATCATCTTCAATGACTCTTGATAGCCATTGTTATAAGAAAATTATACCAGTGGTAGGTAGTCTTCCCACTTCCTGGGCTGATGTATAGCATGCATCCTTAACATGTCTTCTAATACTTGATTTTCCCTTTCTGTCTGTCCATTAGTTTGAGGGTGATAGGTTGTACTAAATAACAATTTAGTTTCAAAACCAACAAACAAATATTTCCAAAAAATTGAAGTAAATTTGGTATCTCTGTCCGATATGATTTTCTTAGGAATGCCATGCAGTCTAAATATTTAATTCATGAAAATATTGACAATATCTATCGCCTTGAAATTTGACTTTACAGGGATAAAGTGAGCAACCTTTCTTAGCATGTCCATGACTACCATAATAGTGTCATTCTGCTTAGTTGATTTAGGCAATCTTGTGATGAAATCCATGGAGATGGTTTCCCATTTCCATTTTGGAATTGGTGGGGGTTGCAATAACCTTGCTGGATGTTAGTTCTCTGCCTCAACCTACTGACATTCTAGACATTTATCTAAGTAATCAACTATGTCCTTTTTCAATTCGAGACAATAAAACAATTTCTTAGTGTCTGTGATCATTTTCTGATAACTAAGATGATCTATATATGGTGTTTTATGTAGTTCATCCATTATGAACCTCTTCAAGTCGCCACAATTTGGAATAGGCAACCTACCTTTGTAAGTTAGAAGTCCATCATTCAATAATTGATAGCTCTCATACTTCAACCCTGTGGGCTCTTTCTCTAGGTATGATTTCACAGTTTTGAAAAATGCATCTGGTTTTTGTGCACTTCTGAATCTTTCCTTGATGTCTAGTTGTCTGGTTCATAGGTGCTTACAATTGCCAAGTGAATCACTTTGATACTTCTACTAAGGGCATCAACCACCCTATTTTACTTTCCTTTAATATGTTTGATTTCAAAATCAAACTCACTAAGGAGAGCCATCCACATAGCTTGTCTAGCATTGAGTTTGGGTTGGTCGAACAAATATCTTAGCCCACTATGGTCTGTCATAAGTACAAATATTCTCCCTAGGAGGTAATGCCTCCACATTTTTAAAGCATGTAATATGGAAACCAATTCTAAATCATGTGTAACATAATTGATTTCACGTTCATTCAATTTTCTGGATTTGTAGCAAATCACATGCCCTTCTTGCATGAGGACTCCTCTGAGTCCTTCCTTGCAGGAATATGTACACACAAAGAAATCCTTGTTTGGGTTTGAAATTTTTAGCACATGTGCATTGGTTAAAAGGTGTTTCAACTGTTGAAAACTTTCTTCCCACTCTATTGTCGAAAATAATTTAACTCCCTTTTTCTAAAGGGAGGTGATCAGATAACCAATCTTGGAAAACCCCTTTATGAACCTCCTAAAGTATCCGGCTAGGCCCATAAAGGATTTGATATCAAGGACATCCTTTGGTGTAGGCCAATCCAGGATGGATTTTATCTTGTCTGGGTCAACTGCCACTCCTTCCTGAGTGATGACATGGCCTAAGTGAGTGGACTTGTTTTTGGAAGAAGTCACACTTACTAAACTTTTCATAGAGTTTGTGTTCTCTCAGCACTTGAAGCACTAACTTGAGGTTTTCTTCATGCTCTTCCCTTCTCTTAGAGTAGATCAGAATGGCATCTATGAAAACCAACAAAAATATGTCCAAGAATTTTCTGAGTACAATATTCATTAGGCACATAAAGGTGGTCGGTGCATTAGTAAGCCCAAATGGCACCACCACAAATTCATAGTGCCCATATCTTGTCCTAAAGGCCATTTTATGGATGTATTCATCATTAATTCAAACTTGATGGTACCCTGACCTTAAATAAATCTTATAAAATATTGTAGTGCCCCTCAGCTAGTCAAACAAGTCATCAATTCTAGGCAAGGGATACTTATTCTTAATGATCATCTTGTTGAGTTGTCTATAGTCTATGCACAACCTAAGTGTTCCATCTTTCTTCTTCATGAACAAAGCTGGTGCTCCCCAAGGGGATACACTAGGCCGGATGTAACCATTGTCCAACATCTCCTTCAATTGTAGTTTGAGCTCAACTAGTTCTATTGTACTCATTCTATAGGGTGCTCTACACATCGACACTGCTTCGGGTACAAGTTCTATTGAAAACTCAACATCTCTTCTTGGAGGTAGACCTGGTACCTCTTCTAGAAACACTTCTTTGTACTCTTTTAATATAGGATGGTCCCATAGGTTTGGTTTATTGTCCTCAACAAAGTTAAACACTTGTATTTTATACAAAGGACCTCTTTTCTACAATACTTATTCACTTGGAGTGTTGATATTTGTCTAGAGTTATCGTTTTGAGGTCACAGTTCTCGTTAAGTCGGTAACTATGTTAAATTTGAAAGTTAGCATGGAAGGGCTCTACAAAATTKCTCCCTAAGGCTATCCAAATGAATTTTGATGCTATTTGAAGCATGGGATTTGAATTATTCAATGATGAGAATCTTCCCATGCACTCATATTTTTCCACCTTATCTTCCTTTCAAATTTATTTACCTGCAAAAATGGCCTTTGGCCCATATTGTCAATTTTCCAACACCTTGACAAAAATGCACACCAAGGGAAGATCCCTTATACAAATTACCTACATTCAAATGAAACCACATGATGACATGGAAACCCTTTTATCCCTCAAACATTATCATGAATGATGTTCCACAAGTGATCCAAAAATCTTCTATCTCAGTGAGTATGCTTCATATCACCGGAAATAGGGGCCAAATCATTGAAGTGGCCACCAATGCCACAATGAAGCTAGTCAAAGTGTCAAATTTGTCATGGGAGGTCACTATAACCCAATGAAATGTGTGGAAACCATTTGGTTCATAACCTTTGGCATTTAAATGACCAATCTTAAAATATTCTTCTAAACTCACATTTTCCCAAATTTTTCTTAAGAACTTGAGAAATTGCCCTGTGCAATTTTAGGTGCTAACAATGTCTAACTAGGAATTTTTTTTATCATTTGTATCAATTTTTTTCTTCTTTTCCAATTACAACATGCCATATGCCATTATAGTTAATATGTTCTTTATTCAATATTTCTAGACTTGATCATTTTTTCCATCTAGGTTAATGTTATCAACTATTTTTGGTCCATTTGTATCTATTCTAGAATTTAGCACTGAACCACACTCCACTCTCTTCTCTAATCCCTTTTTTCATTGCTTAGCTTGTTCTTGGAGTCAATTTTTTATTTTTCTAGTTGTGCTTGGACCTTATATGTTATGTATGCATGTACCTTCTTTATTTCATTCACCATTAATTCTTATTTTTCTACTTGTTATGCATGATTGGGTATGGGGAATTGAAAGTGATGTGAGCAAGGATGATTTAAGGATGGAAATTTATTTTAAAATGTAGAAACCTTGGTGAATCTTACTAATCCTTCATATACCAACTATAAAATGTTTGGCGATATTTTTGTAAAATATTCAAATTTCTAAGAATTTTATATAGTTTGTATAGAATTTTGACCATTTTAAAGGTAAAATAATTTTATCATATAGAATTTGGACGAATCATTTTTTGGGAAAACCTTGGAAAATTAGCCCATGAGCGAAATTTAGCCCCTAAAATCATCCATGGATGTGAGGGGGGTGGGGGGGTGGGGGGGACCAAACGATATTCCACCTTCATGTGGTTGGTCTTGTTTAGTAGAGAATAAATTATTCTCAAAACCAAGAGGATATCATTCATGAGGTATTCCCCTTTAGTATTCCTAGAGCATTGTACATCTTTAATTATTATTCAGTCATATAAAATTTAATTCTCTTTGTCAAATACAAGCTCATTGATGTTTAGTTATTATTCAGTCATTTAATCTATTATTTTATTTGACAAATGCAAGTCTCAAGGTTTGTCAATCCACGATCCACAACGCAGTTTCGACAAGGTTTTTGTTGCCCATTTTTTTTTTATTCTTGCCTTGGTTGTTTTTTATGTGTTTGGGAACCTACAAAAAGCAACCAAGACAAGAGTAAAAAATATGGGCAACACATGGAACAACTTGAACATGATTTGCTGAGAAATTGGCTCTATTTCAACTTCTATGATGGAGCAACATGTATACTATGTTTGCCACAACTATCATTTTTGGTCTTTTATATCCACGAAATCTTGTCAACAGTCTTTCACTCATCACAAGTGTCGGACATGCATTCATGTGGTGCATATGCATTCTATCAAATGCTAATATTTTTTAAAAATATTCAAGTGTGTACAAACATGACTTTTTATGTGTTTTGGTGAGTGTGTGCGCATACAATGCATTATGATCAATTAACTATTTTTGCATTTATTGAGACTCTATACAAATTCTATTGGCATCAATATCATATCCATACATACCAAAAGACCCTGGTAAGAATTGTTAGCTTTTCTTTATATCTCCTTTTTCACATTTTCAAAAAATGATATCATTATCGATGCAAGTTGGCATTCAAGGCCAATGCTAATTTGTTTAGAAGAATAATCTCTCTTATATTTTACGTGTATTTTTTCAATGTAATTGAGGTTGATTTATTTTGAAATAGAATATGTGTATGATTTACTTACCATGTAAAACTATGATAAAAAAAATTATATTGTTTTTTTGATGCTCACATAAAACATTGTTAATATTGCATTGATCACATGTTATCTTGCCCCAACTAGTTTGAGAAAAGTAAATGGAATATTTATTCTTCTAATTGTTATGTTTCTATTTAATTAATTGCATGCAAAATTTTGTATGTTTGATTCAGGTAGCATTTGTTAATGGTATTGCAATGGGATCAAGTGCAAGTTTAGCAGTAACATGCACATTTCGAGTAGTCACAGAGAACACCGTAAGTTATTTAAATCCTCTATGAAAACTTTCCTCTTCTTATGTAGATGAATCATATACATCTTTCCAATTTATAATGCAAGTAGACTTCCACCACAAAGTTAGATTGAGATGGTGCTAGAATTTCAATGGCATCTCTAGTGGACACTAATGCATTCTTATGAGTTTGGTTTATAGGATTCTTCACCTAATAGGTGAAACAAAATTACATATTTTTAGAACTACAACCTCTATAAAAGTGAAGATTGGGGTGTAAATTATACATCTTTGGAGAAAGTGGTGTTATTTTGCTAGGTTGCAACAAGAATATTTGAGTGCATGACCATGTTGTGAAATTTTTGAGAGATGCTAAGTGATTTTTCCATTTATTCCTCATTTATAAAGGAGGGAGGCTTGTTGATTGAAGGACATTGAATTGGAAAATCCCAAGGGAAGACCACCCCCAGAAGAAGGAGAATTTAGAGATCCATCTCTCCATAGGTATAATTTAATTTGTAACTCTCTTTCTTCATCAACATAATATTTACTCTTCCCCATGTGTTTGATGTTTTCTTTATGCTATTGATGATTTTAGCATTTCATTTTCATAGTAACAATGATATTTTGTTAGATTTAGGGATTTTTACATGCAATGCAAGCTATGGTTTCAAGATATTTCATTACATAGGTTAGAGAGATAATGTTCTTTTCCATTCCCAAGGAGGTCTTCTTGTTTTTTGGATTATTTTTAGTTCATTATAGAATGGTTGATGCTCTCAATACCTACTCCTCCAATGTAATTCATTGAAGATAATACCTTTGGGAGCTTTCTACAAGTGAATTTATCCCTCTCTCTTCCCTTCTTAAATTTTCTTGTAAAGGAAAGTAAGTAGACCACCATTGTATTAGTATTATTATAGTAGGGACCAACCACCTTGATGGGTTGGGATCTACTACTTAACACACACACAAGGAAATTCCCACAATACAATATTAAAGTATTACAAATTATGCACAAGTAGTAGAATGTGTCTCCCACCAATTTCTAGTAGTGAGAATATACCTTGAATACCCAAATATATGGACCAAAAAAATGAGACATCATAATTATTCCTAATATGAACAACATTAAAAGACGCACAGTTGGTCTAATAAGAATAACCACTAGATTATTTTCCACGAAATGGGGGAAATGTAATCCAAGTCATGAGATGGTAGGTTGGAGGAAATTAAAACAATCCCATGATCTCATGTAATGCAATCAAAATTCTTACAAGTTAATTAAAATAGCGAACAATAAATGTGTTACTGTAAAGTCTCTTAGAATGATACTTGCAATAGAATATGGGAACCCCACACCCATAATTACCATATTAAAAAAAAAAAAAACATACAAGGATTAATGTGCATGCACATAAGAATAACATTGTAAACTAAAATTGAAACTATTAATGTTGATAACAATCCAACCCTAGAAATCCTTGATGGTTATAGGTTTTTCCTTACTCATGAAGCTACCAATATGTCGAAGTAATTCCCATTGGTCCCAACCTTCATCACTGTAAAGGGCATAAGTTAGTTATAGGTTGGTCAAAAGAGAATGCATGTGATGACAACACCAAGTATAACAATTAATAATAACTCATATACTGGTTGAGGAGAATAGTAGAGCTTCACCACAACTATGAGAGAATCCATAAGAGAGGCCATGTGTCCATTGTAGTTGTGGGAATATTAAAAGGAAAAGTAGAGAAGGGGGTCCATTGCATCTATTGGGATTCGTAAGAGAACATATGTTCATAGCCTTCAATTGCTACATTTCTCGAGTCATTGTGTACCTTCACTAGTTCGATCCCCCATATGAGTTCCATTATGGAAATGACTTGAGAATTCCAAAGAAGGAGTTAATATTAGGAGCTTCATAGAGGAGCTACGAAGTGACTGTAGGGGGAAGGAGTATTGTCAAGGGTTTTTGTCTTCTCTGGATAATTTCATTAATTTTTTTTTAATATACAGAGGTTCATCGGATATCCGACGAACCCTCGGAGTCTTGTCAAATATCTGACAAACCCTGTGACCTCATAGGTGTAGGATATTCGACCCACCCTTCAATAGATATATCCATCGAAGGTATGGAACCTTCATCAGATATACTTTAGAGGTGTCAGATATCCGATGAACATGCTCATCGGATATCCGACAAACCTTCTGACAAACCTATCTATTGGAGGTATGGCACGTCCGTCGAATGTACTGTTTGTAGGTCGGATATTCGACGTACATATTCCTATGATATTTGACGCACATTTCGACAAATGTACATTGGATATCTTGTTTCTCTATCAAATATTCGATGAAAATATGTTTGTCAGCTATCCGACGGAAATATGTTCATCGAATAACTAACTGATTTACACCAACGAAACGGGTAACTACGTTTCATCAGAGGGATGATGGAATTGTTTCGACAAATCAATGTAACACTGTCGTATTTCAGTTCAGAAGAAGTAGCGTTCCAACTTATAGTCTTTAAATTTCAGCTGAACATTACCCTATTGTAAGTCTTATTTAACTCTCACATAATTTTGGTCTGATGCTACAACTTCCAAAATTCTATTTTTTATATGTGAATTGTACACACTAATGGATATTGAATGCATTTCATGCACCCTCCTTCTGAGTGAATCAACCACTTTATTCTATTTTCCTTTGACGTGTTTGATGTCAAAGTCGCAATTCCAACCATCTAATTTGTCTAGAATTTAGTGTTGGTTGTTCAAACAAGTATTTCAGACTACTATGGTCTATCCTCAGCTTGTATTTTCTTCCCATGAGATAATGCCTCCACATTTTCAGTGCATGAGCAATAGCTGCAAGCTCCAAGTAATGGGTAGCATAATTTCTTTCATGTGCTTTGAGTTTCTTGGGTTCATAGAAAATGACATAACCATTTTGGTTAAGGACTCCATAAATTACTTATTTAATTGCATCTATGCACACAATAAAATACTCACTTGGATATACAATATTTAAAATAGGTGCACTGGTTAATAATTCATTCAAGTGTTGGAAAATCTCTTCACGCTTAGTATTCTATTCAAAATTTTTTCCTTTCTTTTGCAGTGAAGTGATTGGGTGTGCAATCTTGGAGAAACCTTCAATAAATCTCCTGTAGTAATCAGATAGACCAATAAATGATCTCACCTTTAAAATTTTATTTGTTCTAAGCCATCCTTTGATTGTCTCAATCTTCTCTAGATCCACTGTTATTCCCTCCTTTGAAACAATGTGGCCCAAATAATGGATTTTCCTTTGATATAAAGTGCACTTGATCAACTTGCCATACAATTGGTGCTCTCTCAACACATGTAATACTAACCTCAAAAGATGCTCATGCTCCTCCTCTATCTTGGAGTCCTAGTCTCCAGATAAGTATGCACCCATGGACCTTCCCTCATCCCACAAGATCTCAATGACATGACCAAACCAGATCCCTTCCCAGGAGACGAATGAGATCCCCCAAACTTTATTGATGCACTACCTCTACCGGTCAACAACACAATAGACGATCCAGGAACTCCACCAGTTCCCCCCATGGGAAACCCAACTATACTTAGCTTTATTTATTTAGACTCGAATGGTAGGAGAGATGGATCCATTCCATGACATATATACCTCCTTTATTCTGGTTCCTCCTATCCTTATATCTTCTCCTATCATCATAGGAGGTATTTGAGATCGAGGCTAAGGGTTCTTCATGCCTTGGAGTATATCTCACTCTCTACTACTCTACCTTATTACACTTTACTTTTCACATCGCTCCTTTTATAAGAGACCTTTTGGTACTCCTACATTGTACTGACATCATTGTACTCAATAGTCCCTTTGACCTACCTTTGTGTTCATTAGTCAGACATTAATAAAATTATCTTATCTTATATTATCTAAGAAGACAATGACAAATTTGTTCAAGTAATATTTGAACACTCCATTCATTAGACACATAAAAGTAGTTGGTACATATGTCAACCCAAACAACACCACCACAACTAATAATGGCCATACCTTGTTTAGAAGGTTGTCTTGCTAGTATCTTCTTCTCTTATTCTCATCTAATGATAACCTGACCTTAGGTCAATCTTGGAAAATATCCTTTCTCCTTTCAAGTGACAAAAAAAATCATCAATCCCTAGAAGAGGGTACTTATTCTTTATAGTAAGATTTTTCATCTATTTGAATTCAATAAACAACCTTAGAGTACCATAATTGTTCTTCACAAAAAGGACTAGGAAACCCCATGGTAAAACACTTGGGTGTATGCACCCCTTCTTCAACAAATATTCTGGATGGATATTCAACTCTTTCAACTTTGGTGTGCTTATTCTGTAGGGAGTCTTGGACACTTGGGTAGCTCCTAGAATAAAGTCAATAGAGAACTCAATGTCTCTTTTTGGTGGAAATCTTGGAAATTCCCTAAACACATCTTCACACCCTTTTTGTAATGTACCCATCCTCCAAGTTGATTCCTTCTACTACCATTTCTAGCTTAGATACCATGATGTAATGTTCCCAGGTCTCCACCTAGGCCACACCACACAAAATATTCCCTCTGATATCCTTATCAAACATGCCCATTGGGATCTATAAAACTAATGTACAATATGTCCTTCATATTCTAAATTTATGTTAGCTAAATACTATCATGCATTCATGCATATTCATATATACGCATAATAAATCATGCAGGACATTCATAGATTAATTTTGCATCATACAGATAATTAACAAAATGGAAAATAAACATAATTTACACACATTTAAGCATAGCAGTGAAAGCATAATAATCATGGAACTTATCATTTAAAGAATCACCAACTAGCTGCAAGCTATTGGGGAATAGGGTGGAACACGACATAAAACAAAAAACATAGTACTGTAGATAATTGAAGAGGAACAAAAAATTTCAAAGATAGAGGGTGGTGTCTAAAGACACTATTACAACACTTAAGAAAAACGCACCATGATCAGAACATCACAGTGCATGTTGTGCATCTTGATTTGCATGATTTATTGCACAATATCCATGATAATAATGTCCCAATGGATCTTCTTTTTATAGCTTCAATATCTAACCAACTTCCATATAATTTGGAAGATCTTGTCCATATGTAACCATTGGTTGTTAGAGTTTACTCCACCAAATCCGCGTTGTCAAGTTGGCTCGACAAGAATGCTCGACCTGAATTCCTATGTGTCCAACTTGTAGTTGATTATTGGGATGGTTGATCTACCGACTAACTATCTTTGACTGTTGGTCGACTGTATGACCGATAGGCACGTTGACTACTCAACTAACTAGTGTAGTGTGATGGTCAATCACCCAACCAATTGTATCTAGATGTAGGTCGACCTCTTGACCAACTGAACCTAGGAGATGTGATGAACCATCAATACTTGATGTTCCAACATCTCAGAGGTTCCTCCCACCATAGAAAATTTTGTTCTAGCTCTCAACAACAGGTGTAACGAATCCAACCCCAGGTTGGGTCAGGCCACTACTAAAACGACTATATAAAATTTATGATACCAATTCTAAATGAACAAATAGCACACATAATGACATCCAAACTCGTGCAATTGTCTATGCTACTTAAAAATGTAAATGAAATTACTCATATGCACACAAAAATAGCTAAATAACATACATCAACATTTAACCACATAAATATATATCCATGTGCATCATTCTACTCACAACAAGCAACATTACCCAAAATAACTCGAAGTAAAATGCCTAGCAGCTATATCAACATTTAACGTAAGTAAACACAAAAATAAGAACACTTATCTTATGAAATGTGCAACCCGCTATAGAGGATATAAGTTCCTCCCAATCATAGACTTGTTTTTCTAGTTCTCAATAGCAATTCACCCCTGATCTGAGAATATGAATCACAAGAAACGATGGTCCCTAAGGTTGGATAATGTCCCCCTCTCAACAATCAATTCCCATAGATAATTCTCGTCCACTAGCTCTCATCCCCACAAATTTCAAAACCTAGGGATGGGGCCCCTCTTCATTGCTCACAGACCCTCGGGCCTTCCCACTCCCCTATAGGGCTTCCAACATAGGTTGGATAGAAAATATCTATGTTGGTACCTCTATAGTTCTACAACTGCAACTTGAATTTTCCCAACAACAAAACACTTTATTATCTTGACAAGTTTTGAAAAAAATATTACTCACAAGAATGCAACCTCTCTTCCCATGAAATTACAACTCAAACAACTACCATACATGCCCATTATAGATGCATTCAAGCTTCAACACTCCAAACTCTCTTATTGTCTAGAAATATCTATGTAAAAACTACTCTACATGAAAAAACATGAAAGTTTAATTCTGCTCCCTCTACCCATACAAATTTCTCTCTTTCTCTTACTTGATTGACCTACACCCTTCCCAAAGATAATTGTACTCAACGCCCCATGCTATCAATAAATATGGGATGTGACTTCTAACACCCACCTTATTACATGAATTCAATGATTGCTTTTAGAAACACTCAATCAGAAAATGGAAGGTTCATAGTAAGGATAATTTAGAAAGAAATGGTTTGGGTTTAATAAACATGGGTAAACTCTCCCCCTTTGACCCCTTCCCTCTCTTCTGGAAACTAAGTCCCCAATTCTCCTTCTATGTCCATTTGTAGTTGGAGATACATTTTATTTATTATATTGAATATACATCATTTACATATGACATCGCTTGGCCCTCGACCATACATTACATTTACAATATACAATGCTAATTTAGGGTTTAAAAATGGGAATGTTATAGTAGGTCACCCCCGAGCCAAGGATATGACTCCACCAAGGAAAATGATCTCACATAAGGAAAACTAAGTTCCAACAACACACATCTCAATGCAAGGCCAATGCCACCAAATCTAGCAGCAGTTCCACCTCATAACCTCTCATTCCCCATAATATTGTCCCACCCAAGGAAATGTACCCCCTTCTCTACCACTGCAGTCTTTCGAGTCGTCCCACTTCCCTTATAGAGCTTCAAAAATAGGTTGACTAGAAAATCTTAGAGCTCTGTGGCACTAGAAACACAAGTCTTCTCTCCAGGAGCTTACATACACCCACTAGGATAGCACAGAAGGAAAACTATTCCAACAATCCCCCTCTATGGTATCTACCTTTCCCAAGGAAACCTAAGAAGAAAAAAACACCCAAACCACCAAGGATTTATAGGGTAAACCACTACAACAACTCACATATTGCCAATTTTTTACCAATGTCGCTCCCAACCCATAGTACTCTCCCCTCGAGTGATAGAAAATCCAAATCACAAAATTACCCTCCA
>JASDQU010374796.1:22783-33593 GCA_032191745.1 Picea mariana | reverse complement strand
GTAAAAAATATGGGCAACACATGGAACAACCTGAACATGCTTTGCTAGGAAATTAGCTCTATTTCAACTTCTCTAATCCCTTTTTTCATTGTTTAGCTTGTTCTTGGAGTCAATTTTTAATTTTTCTAGTTGTGCTTGGACCTTATATGTTATGTATGCATGTACCTTCTTTATTTCATTCACCATTAATTTTTATTTTGCTACTTGTTATGCATGATTGGGTATGGGGAATTGAGAGTGATGTGAGTAGGAATGATTTTAAGGATGGAAATTTATTTTAAAATGTAGAAACCTTGGCGAATCTTACTAATCCTTCATATGCCAACTATAAAATGTTTGGCGATATTTTTGTAAAAATATTCAAATTTCTAAGAATTTTATATAGTTTGTATAGAATTTTGGCCATTTTAAAGGTAAAATAATTTTATCATATAGAATTTGGACGAATCATTTTTAGAATAGCGAATCATTTTTTGGGAAAAAACTTGGAAAATTAGCCCATGAGCGAAATTTAGCCCCTAAAATCATCCATGGATGTGAGGGGGGGGGACCAAACGATATTCCATCTTCATGTGGTTGGTCTTGTTTAGTAGAGAATAAATTATTCTCGAAACCAAGAGGATATCATTCATGATGTATTCCCCTTTAGTATTCCTAGAGCATCATACATCTTTAATTATTATTCAGTCGTATAAAACTTAATTCTCTTTGTCAAATACAAGCTCATTGATGTTTAGTTATTATTCAGTCATTTAACCTATTATTTTATTTGAAAAATGCAAGTCTCAAGGGCTGTCAATCCACGATCCACAACGCAGTTTCGACAAGGTTTTTGTTGCCCATGTTTTTTTTTAAATTCTTGCCTTGGTTGTTTTTATGTGTTTGGGAGCCTACAAAAAGCAACCAAGACAAGAGTTAAAAATATGGGCAACACATGGAACAACCTGAACATGCTTTGCTGAGAAATTGGCTCTATTTCAACTTCTATGATTGAGGAACATGTATACTATGTTTGCCACAACTGTCATTTTTGGTCTTTTATATCCACGAAATCTTTTCAACATTCCTTCACTCATCACAAGTGTCGGACATGCATTCATGTGGTTCATATGCATTCTATCAAATGCTAATATTTTTTTAAAATATTCAAGTGTGTACAAACATGACTTTTAATGTGTTTTTGTGTGTGCACATACAATGCATTATGATCAATTAACTATTTTTGCATTTATTGAGACTCTATACAAATTCTATTGGCATCAATATCATATCCATACATACCAAAAGACTCTGGTAAGAATTGTTAGCTTTTCTTTATATCTCCTTTTTCACATTTGCAAAAAATGATATCATTATCAATGCAAGTTGGCATTCAAGGCCAATGCTAATTTGTTTAGAAGAATAATCTCTCTTATATTTTACATGTATTTTTTCAATGTAATTGAGGTTGATTTATTTTGAAATAGAATATGTGTATGATTTACTTACCATGTAAAACTATGATAAAAAAAAATTATATTGTTTTTGTGATGCTCACATAAAACATTGTTAATATTGCATTGATCATATGTTATCTTGCCCCAACTAGTTTGAGAAAAGTAAATGGAATATTTATTCTTCTAATTGTTATGTTTCTATTTAATTAATTGCATGCAAAATTTTGTATGTTTGATTCAAGTAGCATTTGTTAATGATATTGCAATGGGATTAGGTGCAAGTCTAGCAATAACATGCACATTTCGAGTAGTCATAGAGAACACCGTAAGTTATTTAAATCCTCTATGAAAACTTTCCTCTTCTTATGTAGACGAATCATATACATCTTTCCAATTTATAATGCAAGTAGACTTCCACCACAAAGTTAGATTGAGATGGTGCTAGAATTTCAATGGTGTCTCTAGTGGACACTAATGCATTCTTATGAGTTTGGTTTATAGGATTCTTCACCTAATAGGTGAAACAAATTTACATATTTTTAGAACTACAACCTCTATAAAAGCGAAGATTGGGATATAAATTATACATCTTTGGAGAAAGTGGTGTTATTTTGCTACGTTGCAACAAGAATATTTGAGTGCATGACCATGTTGTGAAATTTTTGAGAGATTCTAAGTGATTTTTCCATTTATTTCTCATTTCTAAAGGAGGGAGGCTTGTTGATTGAAGGACATTGAATTGGAAAATCCCAAGAGAAGACCACCCCCAGAAGAATGAGAATTTAGAGATCCATCTATTCATAGGTATAATTTAATTTGTAACTCTCTTTCTTCATCAACATAATATTTACTCTTCCCCATGTGTTCGATGTTTTCTTTATGCTATTGGTGATTTTAGCATTTCATTTTCATAGTAACAATGATATTTTGTTAGATTTAGGGATTTTTACATGCAATGCAAGCTACAGTTTCAAGATATTTCATTACATAGGTTAGAGAGATAATGTTCTTTTCCATTCCCAATGAGGTCTTCTTGTTTTCTGGATGATTTTTAGTTCATTATAGAATGGTTTATTCTCTCAACACATGATCCTCCAATGTAATTCATTGAAGATAATACCTTAGGGATCTTTCTACAAGTGAATTTATCCCTCTCTCTCCCGTTCTTAATTTTTCTTGTAAAGGAAAGTAAGTAGACCACCATTGTATTAGTATTATTATAGTAGGGACCAACCACCTTGATGGGTTGGGATCTACTACTTAACACATACACAAGGAAATTCCCACAATACAATATTAAAGTATTACAAATTATGCACAAGTAGTAGAATGTGTCTCCCACCAATTTCTAGTAGTGAGAGTATACCTTGAATACCCAAAGACATGGACCAAAAAAATGAGACATCATAATTATTCCTAGTATGAACAACATTAAAAGATGCACAGTTGGGCTAATAAGGATAACCACTAGATTATTTTCCACAAAATGAGGGAAATGTAATCCAAGTCATGAGATGGTAGGTTGGAGGAAATTAAAACAATCCCATGATCTCATGTAATGCAATCAAAATTCTTACAAGTTAATTAAAATAGTGAACAATAAATGTGTTACTATAAAGTCTCTAAGAATGATACTTGCAATAGAATATGGGAACCCCACACCCATAATTACCATATTAAAAAAAAAAAACATACAAGGATTAGTGTGCATGCACATAAGAATAACATTGTAAACTAAAATTGAAACTATAAATGCTGATAACAATCCAACCCTAGAAATCCTTGATGGTTATAGGTTTGTCCTGACTCATGAGGCTACCAATATGTCGAAGTAATTCCCATTGGTGCCAACCTTCATCACTGTAAAGGGCATAAGTTGTTAGAGGTTGATCAAAAGAGAATGCATGTGATGACAACACCAAGTATAACAATTAATAATAGCTCATATACTGGTTGAGGAGCATAGTAGCGCTTCACCACAACTATGAGAGAGGCCATGAGAGAGGCCATGTGTCCATTGTATTTGTGGGAATATTAAAACGAAAAGTAGAGAAGGGTGTCCATTGCATCTATTGGGATTGGTAAGAGAACATATGTTCATAGCCTTCAATTGATACATTTCTCGAGTCATTGTGTACCTTCACTAGTTCAATCCCCCATATGAGTTCCATTATGGAAATGACTTGAGAATGCCAAAGAAGGTGTTAATATTATGAGCTTCATAGAGGAGCTATGAAGTGACTTGGTAGGGGGAAGGAGTATTGTCAAGGATTTTTGTCTTCTCTGGATAATTTCATTAATTTTTTTTAATATATAGAGGTTCGTCGGATATCCGACGAACCCTCAGAGTCTTGTCAGATATCTGACAAACCCTCTGACCTCATAGGTGTAGGATATTCGACCCACCCTCCAATAGATATATCCATCAAAGATATGACACCTTCATCAGATATACTTTAGAGGTGTCAGATATCCGATGAACATGCTCGTCGAATATCCGACGGACCTATCTATTAGAGGTATGGCACATCCATCAAATGTATTGTTTGTAGGTCAGATATTCGACGTACATATTCCTATGATATTTGATGCACAGTTCGACAAATGTACGTTGGATATCTTGTTTCTCTATTAGATATTCGACAAAAATATGTTCGTCGGCTATCCGACGGAAATATGTTCATCGAATAACTGACCGATTTACACCAACGAAATGGGTAACTACATTTCATCGGAGGGATGATGGAATTGTTTCAAAAAATCAACGTAACACTATCATATTTCAGTTCCGAAGAAGTAGTGTTCCAAATTATAGTCTTTAAATCTCAACTGAACATTACCCTATTGTAAGTCTTATTTAACTCTCACATAATTTTGGTCTGATGCTACAACTTCCAAATTCTATTTTTTAAATGTGAATTGTACACACTAATGGATATTGAATGCATTTCGTGCACCCTCCTTCTAAGTGAATCAACCACTTTATTATATTTTCCTTTGATGTGTTTGATGTCAAAGTCGCAATTCCAACCATCTAATTTGTCTAGAATTTAGTGTTGGTTGTTCAAACAAGTATTTCAGACTACTATGGTCTATCCTCAACTTGTATTTTCTTCCCATGAGATAATGCCTCCACATTTTTAGTGCATGAGCAATAGATGCAAGCTCCAAGTCATGGGTAGCATAATTTCTTTCATGTTCTTTGAGTTTCTTGGGTTCATAGAAAATGACATGCCCATTTTGGGTAAGGACTCCATCAATTACTTCTTTAATTGCATCTGTGCACACAATAAAATAATCACTTGGATCTGCAATATTTAAAATAGGTGCACTGGTTAATAATTCATTCAAGTGTTGGAAAATCTCTTCATGCTTAGTATTCTATTCAAATTTTATTCCTTTGTTTTGCAGTGAAGTGATTGGGTGTGAAATCTTGGAGAAACCTTCAATAAATCTCCTGTAGTAACCAAATAGACCAATAAATGATCTCACCTCTAAAATTTTATTTTTTCTAAGCCATCCTTTGATTGCCTCAATATTCTCTAGATCCACTGTTATTCCCTCCTTTGAGACAATGTGGCCCAAATAATGGATTTTCCTTTGATATAAAGTGCACTTGATAAACTTGTCATACAATTGGTGCTCTCTCAACACATGTAGTACTAACCTCAAATGATTCTCATGCTCCTCCTCTATCTTGGAGTCCTAGTCTCCAGATAAGTATGCATCCATGGACCTTCCCTCATCCCACAAGATCTCAACAACGTGACCAGACCAGATCCCTTCCCAAGAGACGAATGAGATCCCCCAAACCTTATTGATGCACTACCTCTACCAGTCAACAACATAATGGACGATCCAGGAACTCCACCAGTTCCCCCCATGGGAAACCCAACTATACTTAGCTTTATTTATTTAGACTCGAATGGTAGGAGAGATGGATCCATTCCATGACATATATACCTCCTTTATTATGGTTCCTCCTATCCTTATATCTTCTCCTATCATCATAGGATGTCTTTGAGATCGAGGTTGAGGGTTCTTCATGCCTTAGAGTATATCTCACTCTCTACTACTCTACCTTATTACACTTTACTTTTCACATCGCTCCTTTTATAAGAGACCTTTTGGTACTCCTACATTGTACTGACATCATTGTACTCAATAGTCCCTTTGACCTACCTTTGTGTTCATTAGTCAGACATTAATAAAATTATCTTATTTTATATTATCTAAGAAGACAATGAAAAATTTGTTCAAGTAATATTTGAACACTCCATTCATTAGAAACATAAAAGTAGTTGGTACATATGTCAACCCAAACAACACCACCACAACTAATGATGGCCATACCTTATTTAGAATGTTGTCTTGCTGGTATCTTCTTCTCTTATTCTCATCTGATGATAACCTGACCTTAGGTCAATCTTGGAAAATATCCTTTCTCCTTTCAGGTGACAAAAAAAATCATCAATCCCTAGGGAACCCCATGGTAAAACACTTGGGTGTATGCACCCTTTCTTCAACAAATATTCTAGATGGATATTCAACTCTTTCAGCTTTGGTGCACTCATTCTGTAGGGATTCTTGGACACTTGGGTAGCTCCTAGAATAAAGTCAATAGAGAACTCAATGTCTCTCTTTGGTGGAAATCTTGGAAATTCCCTAAACACATCTTCACACCCTTTTTGTAACGTACCCATCCTCCATGTTGATTCCTGCTACTACCATTTCTAGCTTAGATACCATAATGTAATGTTCCTAGGTCTCCACCTACGCGACACCACACAAAATATTCCCTCTGATATCCTTATCAAACATGCGCATTTGGATCTATAAAACTAATGTACAATATGTCCTTCATATTCTAAATTTATGTTAGCTAAATACTATCATGCACTCATGCATATTCATATATATGCATAATAAATCATGCAGGACATTCATAAATTAATTTTGCATCATACAGATAATTAACAAAATGGAAAATAAACATAATTTACACACATTTAAGCATAGCAGTGAAAGCATAATAATAATGGAACTTATCATTTAAATAATCACCAACTAGCTGCAAGCTATTGGGGAATAGGGTGGAACACGAGATAAAACAAAAAACACAGTACTGTAGATAATTGAAGAGGAAAAAAAAGTTTCGAAGATAGAGGGTGGTGTCTAAAGACACTATTACAACACTTAAGAAAAGCTCACTGTGATCATAACATCATAGTGCATGTTGTGCATCTTGATTTGCATGATTTATTGCACAATTTCCATGATAATAATGACCCAATGGATCTGCTTTTTATAGCTTCAATACCTAACCAACTTCCATATAATCTGGAAGATCTTGTCCACATGTAACCATTGGTTGTTAGAGTTTACTCCACCAAATCTATGTTGTCAAGTTGGCTCGAAAAGAATGCTCGACCCAAATTCCTATGTGTCCAACTTGTAGTTGATTATTGGGATGGTTGATCTACCGACTAACTATCTTCGACTGTTGGTTGACTGTCTGACCGATAGGCACGTCGACTACTCAACTAACTAGTGTAGTGTGATGGTCAATCACCTAACCAATTGTATCCAGATGTAGGTCGACCTTTTGACCGACTGAACCCAGGAGATGTGATGAACCATCAATACTTGATGTTCCAACATCTCAGAGGTTCATCCCACCATAGAAAATTTTGTTCTAGCTCTCAACATTAGGTGTAACGCACCCAAACCCAGGTTGGGTCAGGCCACTACTAAAACGACCATATAAAATTTATGATACCAATTCTAAATGAAGAAATAACACAGATAATGTCATCCAAACTCAAGCAATTGTCTATGCTACTTAAAAATGTAAATGAAATTACTCATATGCGCACATCAATAGCTAAATAACATACATCAACATTTAACCACATAAATATATATCCATGTGCATCATTCTACTCACAACAAGAAACATTACCCAAAATAACTCAAAGTAAAATGCCTAGCAGCTATATCAACACTTAACGTAAGTAAACACAAAAAATAAGAACAGTTATCTTAGGAAATGTGCAACCTGCTATAGAGGATATAAGTTCCTCCCAATCATAGACTTGTTTTTCTAGTTCTCAATAGCAATTCACCCCCGATCTGGGGCTATGAATCATAAGAGACGATGGTCCCTAAGGCTGGATCATGTCCCCCTCTCAACAATCAATTCCCATAGATAATTCTAGTCCACGAGCTCTCGTCCCCACAACTTATAGAACCTAGGGATGGGCCCCCCCTTCACTGCTCATAGACCCTCGGGCCTTCCCACTCCCCTATAAGGCTTCCAACATAGGTTGGATAGAAAATATCTCTGTTGGTACCTTGAGAGTTCTACAACTACAACATGAATTTTCCCAACAACAAAACACTTTATTATCTTGACAAGTTTTGAAAAAAATATTACTCACAGGAATGCAACCTCTCTTCCCATGAAATTACAACTTCAAACAACTACCATACATGCCCACTATAGATGCATTCAAGCTTCAACACTCCCAAATCTCTTATTGTCTAGAAATATCTATGTAAAAACTACTCTACATGAAAAAACATGAAAGTTTGATTCTGCTCTCTCTACCCATACAAATTTCTCTCTTTCTCTTGCTCAATTGACCTACACTCTTCCCAAAGTTAATTGTACTCAATGCCCCATGCTCTCAATAAATATGGGATGTGACTTCTAACACCCACCTTATTACATGAATTCAATGATTTCATTTAGAAACACTCAATTAGAAAATGGAAGGTTCATAGTAAAGATAATTTAGAAAGAAATGGTTTGGGTTTAATAAACATGGGTAAACTCTCCCCCTTTGACCCCTTCCCTCTCTTCTGGAAACTAAGTCCCCAATTCTCCTTCTATGTCCATTTGTAGCTGGAGATACATTTTATTTATTATATTGAATATACATCATTTACATATGACATCTCTTGGCCCTCAACCATACATTACATTTACAATATACATCGCTAATTTGGGGTTTAAAAATGGGAATGTTACAGTAGGTCACCCTCAAGCCAAGGATATGACTCCACCAAGGAAAATGATCTCACATAAGGAAAACTAAGTTCCAACAACACACATCTCAATGCAAGGCCAATGCCACCAAATCTAGAAGCAGTTCCACCTCATAACCTCTCATTCCCCATAATCTTGTCCCACCCAAGGAAATGTACCCCCTTCTCTACCACCACAGTCCTTCGAGTTGTCCCACTTCCCTTAAAGAGCTTCAACAATAGGTTGACTAGAAAATCTTAGAGCTCCGTGATACTAGAAACACAAGTCTTCTCTCTAGTAGCTTACATACACCCACTAGGATAGCACACAAGGAAAACTATTCCAATAATCCCCCTCTATGGTATCTACCTTTCCCAAGGAAACCTAAGAAGAAAAAAAACACCCAAACCACCAAGGATTTATAGGGTAAACTGTTAGAAAAACAAGACCATGGAGCAATAAAATAAAACAAATGCGGAAACAAAACACAGAAGATACACAATACAATAGAGACACAGATTTACGTGGTTCACCCAGTGTGGGCTACGTCCACCAGAGAAATTGCCAGGTCCTTCCTTTATTATTTTCCAGAATATGAAGGGATACAAGCTACAACAAACCCGTTGTAAATTCCTCTTCTTTCTCTCACAGTCTCCTATCTCAGAATACAATATTCACAATCAACCATAGCCACAATACATATCCCTCATAAAAGAGGGTTTCCTTCTAGGGAAAAAAAACCCTAACATAATCTCTACCGTTAGATATGCAACCTTATAATAAATGGTCTAAATTTACAATGAAATTACAATATACATTTACAAGGCAATTTTTCCTTTGGGGGATTCGCCCTTGAACCGAGGGGATAGCCCCCCCGAACCCCGCAGAGGGGGTACCCCCCCTCTGCACTCCCCTGCGTGGAAGAGTGTACATACATCTGGGGTGTAAATACTTCATGGGGTATAAACACAGTAGAAAGAAAGGACCTCTGAATCAGGAAGATAAACATGCTCCACAACCAACAATCTCCCACTTGGAGACTGATCTCAACAACTCCACCACTGTTGTATATGCTAGACTCTGAACCTTCTTGGACCTGGCAAATTTCTCATCTTCATCTTCATTCTTGAAGACCAACTGAAACTGAGCAGAAACTCAGTTTCTCCCTGGTTACTCCCTTTGTTAACATGTCTGTAGGATTCTGGCTAGTGTGTATTTTTTCCAACTTCAAATTTCCATCTTCCAAGGTGGATCGTATGAAGTGGTACCTCAACTGTATATTCTTAGTCTTTGAATGGAAGGATGAGTTATTTGCAAGGTGAATGGCACTCTGACTGTCACAGTACAATCTGTTGTTCTCTTGCTTCTTTCTCAATTCCTCCATAAACCTTTGTAACCAAATCATCTCTTTACTAGCCTCTATAGCAACAACATACTCTGCCTCTGTTGTTGAAAGTGCAACAACCTTTTGTAGTTTCAAAATCCAACTTACTATTGTTCCACCTATAGTAAAAACATACCCTATGGTGCTCCTCCTACTGTCTTTATCACCTGCCATATCCGAATCAACATATCCTTGTAGAAAAGTGTTTGAACCTCCAAAATATAATGCATGAGTAGTAGTACCTCTCAAATACCTGAGAATCCACTTTACTGCCTCCTAATGTTCTTTACCTGGATTGTTCATATAGGTGCTCACAACTCCCACTGCATGTGCAATATCTGGTCTTGTGCAAACCACTGCATACATCAAGTTGTCAATTACTGATGAATAAGGGACCCTGGACATGTATTCTATCTCCTCTTGTGTTTTGGGACACATTTCCTTAGTTAATTTGAAATGGCTGGCCAAAGGTGTACTAATTGGTTTTGCATTCTGCATTATAAACCTCTCCAACACCTTCTCTGTGTACTCACCCCGAGACAATGTCAATTTGTGATTTTTTTTGTCTCTTGTCATTCTCATGCTAAGGATTTTCTTTGCAGCACCCAAATCCTTCATCGCAAATGAATTGGCTAATTTCTTCTTGAGCACATTTATATCTTGCATATTAGACCCTGCAACAAGCATGTCATCTACATACAATAGCAAGATAANGTTATGTCATAAACCTGTCAAAATTCAAATACCACTGCCTTGGAGCTTGCTTTAGGCTATACAAGCTCTTATTCAACCTGCATACCAAATTCTCCTTCCCTTTGACCTCATACCCCTGTGGCTGCTGCATATAAATCTCTTCCTCCAAATCCCCATGGAGAAAAGTTGTTTTTACATCTAACTGTTCAAGATGCAAATCTTCTACTACCACAAGACTTAAAATAGTCCTAATTGAAGTCATTTTAA
>JASDQU010374796.1:0-17882 GCA_032191745.1 Picea mariana | reverse complement strand
CTCTTTTGTTTTCCATAAACACAATGCTCACAGAAGTCCAAATCAATTTTTTTAAGATCTGGCAACAAATTTCTTTTGTGAAGTATCTGCATACCCTTCTCACTCATGTGTCCAAGCCTATGATGCCATAGTGCTATATCCACTCCTGTAGAAGCTAAAGAGATAGAAGAGTCAGTATGACCAGCACATAAATACAATGTACCTACCTTCTCTCCTTTCGCTATCACCAATGGTCCTTTGATGATCTTCCACATCTTATCTGTAAATATGGATACACAACCTTCACTTGCCAACTGCCCTGTTGAAATTAGAATTTTCCTTAAATCTAAAACATGTCTTACCTCTTTCAACAACCATTGGTTTCCATTTAGTTGCTTTATTTTTACCTTTCCCATTCCAACAATTTTGCATGGTGCATCATCACCCAAATGAACCTGTCCAAAATCACCTTGAACATAGTCTAGAAAATGTTTTCTATGGGGTGTGGCATGAAATGAATCTCTTGAATCTACTACCCAAGACTCATAAATATTATCTACAGAAAGAATCAAAGCATCTTGTAACACATCACCTGTTACATTTGCTTCCTGATTTCTCTCCTGTTGTCCATCTCTTTGTTTCTTTGGAGCTATGCAATCTTTCTTCATATGTCCTTTCTTCCCACAATTCCAACACTCTATCTTTCCAAGTCTGGATTTGGATCTGCCCTTCCTAGAATTCCTGCGGTTCCCTGAGCCCTTTCCTCTATCCTTTTGTCTTCCCCTGGTCTCCATATTCAATGCATTACCTGATGTCTCACCTGTGCTTTTTCATTGCATTTCCTCACTAAGGATAACACCAACAACATCATCAAATTTTGAAGTATTTGAACCAGAGACAGAGTTACTTACAGCCATGACCAAGTTGTTCCAGCTTTCTGGCAATGAGCACAAGATTAGAAGAGCCCTGACCTCATCATCAAAGTCTACTTTTACATAACTTAGTTGATTAGTAACCGTATTAAATTCATTTAAATGATCTGCAACAGACCCACCTTCTGACATATTCATATTAAATAATCTCTTCATTAGAAATACCTTATTGGATGCCGAGGATTTTTCATACAATTTGGCCAATGCGTCCATCAAACCCTTCGTTGTCTTTTCTTTGGAAATATTGAAAGCCACCGATGCTGTCAGGCTCAACCATATCGTTCCTAGAGCCTTTTTGTCATCCTTCATGGCCGTCGGCTTCTTTGCTACTCCTCCCAATGGTAGGAATAGATCCTTCTGATATAAATAATCTTCCATCTGCATCTTCCATAACTGGTAGTTTTGGCCGTTAAATTTCTCAACCCTAAACTTTCCATCTTCCGAAATTACTCCCACTCGAACCAGGAACCCTCTTTTCCTGCGAGTTACCTTTCACTCTGATACCAGTTGTTAGAAAAACAGGACCGTGGAGAAATAAAATAAAACAAATGTGGAAACAAAATACAGAAGATACACAATACAATAGAGACACAACTTTACGTGGTTCAACCAGTGTGGGCTACATCCACCAGAGAAATTGCCAGGTCCTTTCTTTATTATTATCCAGCATATGAAGGGATACAACCTACAACAAACCCGCTGTAACTTCCTCTTCTTTCTCTCACAATCTCCTATCTCAGAATACAATATTCACAATCAACCATAGCCACAATACATTTCCATCATAAAAGAGGGTTGCCTTCTAGGGCAAAAAAACCCTAACATAATCTCTACCATTAGATCTGTGACCTTATAATGAACGGTCCAGATTTATAATGAAATTACAATATACATTTACAAGGCACTCCTCCGCGTGGAAGAGTGTACATACTTCTAGGGTGTAAATACTTCATGGGGTATAAACACGGCTGAAAGCAAGGACCTCTGAATCAGGAAGATAATCAGGCTCCACAACCAACATAAACCACTACAACAACTCACATATTGCCAATTTTTTACCAATGTCGCTCCAAACCCATAATACTCTCCCCTCGAGTGACAGAAAATCCAAATCACAAAATTACCCTCCAAAACTCACTAAGTCGAAGGCTTTAGTATGCACATGCCTTTCTTGACAAGTAGCATGTGAATAACCATGTTCCCCTATCACAATTATGCTCTCCAAGAGCTTGTAGGGACCCACTAGGCCAGTGCATATTGAAACCTATTCCTAGTAATCCCCCTCTCTAGTCTTAACCTTTCCCAAGGAAAAGCAAGGAGAAAAAACACCCAACAAGGATTTATAGGGTAAACTACTACAACAACTCACATATAGCCAATTTTTTACCAGCGTTGCTCCCAACCTAGAGTACTCTCCCCTTGAGTGACAAAACATTTAAATCACATAATCCACATCCAAAACTCAGTAATCCCAAGGCTTAAGTATGCATACACCTTTCTTGACAAGTAGCACATGAATAACCACATTCCCCTCTCTTGGGAACTCATTCCAACCCTCTTGAAGTTGGGATAAAACGATACAAGAAATAACTCAGACTTGGAATTTTATGTTGGAATATTGTTTAATACTAAGAGGGGGAGGGGGGGGGGTGAATCAATATCATCCCTTTTCAACAATTGAAAACAACTTAATTATTAATTTTATAAAATAAAAATAAATGATTAACAAAAAGGTGCAGTACACAAAACTTAACGTGGAAACCCCAATTTCACAAATGTTCTTCCTTCTTTTTTTTTGTACTGAGGGAATCGACAACTCGTGGTTCACGTACTCGCTTGACACGAGGTCGATACCTGCCCACTACCACTATAACCCCAGGTGCTTCATGCAGCCCGCAAGAATAGAGCACAAGTAAATCGGGATGAGAATCGAACTTAAGACCTCTTTTATACATTTCCTTCCATTTACACGACACTTGTCAATCGATCTACACCCCCACAGGATTAAAATTTGAAGGACATGGGGGTGGGATTTGATCCACATATGTGTGGACAGGTCACAATACCATTTAATATGATATCTCTGGGTGCCCCCATGGCTCTAGGTAAAGCCCTCACGAGAATTGAACCTTTCCCAATGGTGAAAAACTCCTTGCTTTCCACCATTGGATCCAACCCCTTTGGGCACACATGTTCTTCTTATTTTCAATAAAGATTACATTTAATTTATGAGATCCAACTGAAAGGAAACACTAATTCCTTGTTTTACTAGAAGCAACTAGAAGGAGGATGCAACCCCCTAAATTTTACCAACACCGACTGGAGGGAAGCACCAACTTCATAGTTTCTTCATCAGTAAATTCCACATGGCATTCTTTAACTGTTAATTTCTATTCAATATTAGTACGATGTTAGTTGTGTACTCTATCGGAAGATGTCTGGTTTTTGTAGGGACTGAGTGCAAAATCTAGGGTGACTACATAAAAATCGGTGTCAAGCCTCCTTAAACAATGTCAATGCGGCTAAGAAGGGCACTAAAACCTAAATGAACCTTCTAAATCTCAATTGACATAGTTAGAGGAAGAAACAAATTGGGCCTTAGACCTTAAACATAGCTTCTTAGGATCGATTTCCATGAGCAACACCTACAAACCATGGCACAAACACACTTTAGGGACTCTTTGGCATTAGTGTTAGATATGGATGCCATAAGGAGGTTTTTCACACTGCGAATGGGTCATTGGCTATTGACCATGGTTGAGGAGGGAAAACAATTGCCTCAAATATTGTTGAATCTTCTTAGAATTAATAACTTTGAATGAGTCCCCAAACCAACACTTCAATCCTTTGTAGGGGTTGTTTCAAGGCCTCTAAGTGGGATACAAACACCATGAATAGGTTTTTTGTATTGAAAATGGGTCTTCAAGAATAACATGGTCAAAGGTTGAAACGAAGGCCACGATATCTTATTGAAACTTCTTAGGCTTAAGCACCTTAAATAACATACATAAATCAAGACATGAACCATCACTAGGGAATTTTTGTCATATGAGTTGGATATGGGTGCCATTAAGATGTCTTGTGCACCATAGATGGGTCTCAAATGCCTTAACCATGGTCATGGTAGGGAAATAATATCTAATATCCTTAATCCTTTGACCATTATTGGAGGGGAAAAACAACATTTCTAAGCCACTTCTCAAGTTCAAGTGGCATGAACACATCCTCAAACCAACAACATATGAGACCCTTATATTTTATATTTATCCTACTAGAGGGATATGGGTGGAATGAATGTAGGTATTGAGCATTTAGTTCAAAAAACATTAAGGGAGGAGAACATGGCCTTCATACCTCGAACAAAGCTTCTAAAAAATAATCACCATGAAAAAACATGGAACCATACCTCTCTATGTTGTATTTGGAATTTTAGTTGGATATGGATGTCACTAGAAGGTTTTACGGGGCCATGGATCACTCGTAAGGCCTTAATGATCATCAAAGAATTAAAACAAGTGTCTTATGATATTTTTGAAGCTTTTTGAGATCAAGAGCCTAGAAGAAGTATTCAAACCAACATAGAGGATATTTGTAAGGGGTATTTGTCCTTTGAGTGGAATTATGCACCATGAGCAGGTTTTGGGTACTAGAAATGGGTTTCAAGGCATAAACATGGTGATCATTAAGGGATATTTTCATTATGAGTAGTTTACCAAGGGACATTGCGATGTTTTAAGTGAGGCTAATATGTCATTGTGTATTAACAATAGTCAAGGAAGGATACCAAGAGAATTAACAAATCTTCTTGGACTCAATAATTATAAAAGTCTCATTAATACACCACATAGGACCTTTCTATGAATCTTTGGCCTCTTAGTGAGACATGGCCTTCATGAATTCTTTTTGAGAAATAATGACGAGCCTAGGGCCTTAGACCATGGTGAAAAAATAAAACAAGGACCTTACATAGGAAAATGAAGTTTCTAAGCCTCAAACATTTTAAAGGTCTCAGACTATGACAAATTCCCTCTCTATTGGTTACTTCAACTCCAAGTGGTATCACAAGCACCATTTGGTTATTTTACATAAAGGGGATGGGTCTATGGGCCTTGACTATGGACATGAGATGAAAATAGGTATCATTCCCTTAAAACGAGGTTTTGATGCTAAATAATCTCTTTTGAAAAATGTGTGGGTCATTTTAATAATTTTATAACTAAATTGTATGTGCTCTTATAAGGAATTCATGTAGGCAACATTGTCCACATTCCTATAGGTTGTCAATTATGTCTTCGGCAAACCATTTTCAAATACTACTAATATAAAGATTTCTTTTCTTACTTTTGTATAACCCAGTGGAAAAATTAATAGAAGATTAAATATTGAGCAAACATATTATTGACAATTACAATAATATTTTTTAATAAATCACAGGGGATCGCACTCCTTTACAGAGTAGTAAATATTGATATATAATTGTTAATAAAAAATAGTTCCCATTGTTTTTGAGAATAATTACATTTTACTTAGTTCCAGGGAAATTGACTCTCGATCATCTGCTGCTCTTCGGGGGTAAGATCATTTTGAATGTTGAGCATCTCACGCACTTTTTCAGGCGTTTCCCACCGCGTAATTACATTGGCAATAGTTCGAGCCACCAAGTCGATAAGAGAGATGATATCCAGATAGTGGGCAGCCTGTCCAAGTTGGAACAGAGTGGGAACATCCACATTCACAAAGTCGACATCCCATTGGTCACCATCGTCTGCGCTTTTCACGGGACGTGGGGGATGATGTACATGATATCTGCAATATTCGATAATCTTTTCTAGAATGTGGCTCGACACAGCTGGCAGAGGAATGGGATTTTCAGCGCCAATGTCCCCCGCCACCTTCTTTATGAGGGTCGACTGCAATGCCACCGCTTCTTCCACGTCGAATATTTTGCCATCAGAGCTCCTGAGTCTCACAATATCATCATTCTGCTTCCTCTCCGTTTCCATTGCAATTAATTGCAGACGATGATGTTAAATTTGATTTGAGAAGGGACGTCGATGTATAATATTTTCAGTTAACTTCGATTATGTGATCGCTGATGATTATTATTGCTTTGGATAAGCAACGGATGATGTCGTCTTGTTTTTTGGAACGATTTCTATTTGTAATGTAATGTTTATATAGAGGGGATGTTATGGACAGCCATCTTTCGTATGGTCGTAACATTTCGTAAAATAAATTTTCCATTAATTAAATAAAAGTTAATTTTTATTTTAATTTTTATTATAATATTAAAATTTTGCTAGGTTAAATTTTAGTTTGTCACATTTAATGTAAAATATAAATTATATATATATATATATATATATTGTCTAAAGCTAGACGAACGTTTATCATGCTTGTTGTTGGTTACTGGTTTGACTTTCTTGATTCTTCAGGCGAGGTCTTGTAATCTTATACCATCCATGGATCCTTGAGAAATATTTAAAAGTTTTTTGCATGTACATTTACTAGGGAAAAAAAGATAAGAGTAGAGGTAGCACATATTCAATGGTATTTTTCATGGTAGCACTGTCACCAAAGTTTTTCTCACATAAATATTGTTTCCTTACATTTATAAGAGAGACTCTATATAATTTATATAATTTATGGGATCATGAATTAGAAAAATTTATATTTGCAACTTTGATGTTCTTTATCTCAAGTTTTTCTCAACTTGCCATATATTGATTTTGGTGATGTTCATGTTGAATTGAGTGCCTATCTTACTTCTTGATACATAAGACACTAGATCATCACATGCAATTTCTCCTTGTTTCATTTCTTCTTTCTCCTTGTTTCATTTCTTCTTGATACATTGGACAATGTATCATCACATGCACCTCCATGTCAATTTGTTCTTGTTTGAAAAGGATGTATAGAGTTTGCTCCTTATTTATATTTTTTGGTTACTAGATGATCATCCTTTTGATTTATTGGCATTGGGAGAGGATGCCTATAATAACATTGTTAGAGGTGGGTGCACAAAATTTTCTCCATGTTATCATCCACGTAATATGTTATAACAGTGGAAACATGTTAAAGAATGTGCACTTTTTTTGAAAGATCACACATGTTTATGAAATATTATGTGCAATATAACAATCATGCACATGCTATTTTGTGCAAAAGAAATTGGTTCTTAATGTATAAATGAGTATATGGGTGGAAACAAGGGGCTTAACCCCTAAATGGATCTTGTTGAGCTAAAGTGACATGGTTAGGAGAGGAAAATACTTAGGCCTTAGGCCCTAAATATAACTTCTTAGGTTACTCATCATGAAGAACACCTAAAAATGATAACACAACCCCTTTCTAGGGAATATTTGGCATTAGATTTTGATATGGACAACATTTTGAGGTTTTATACACCAAGAATGGGTAGCAGGGCCTTATCCATCATTTAGAAAGGAAAACAAGTTCCTCAAGATATTGTTGAATCTTCTTAGGCTCAATAAATTTGAATGAGTCTTTGAATCAATACATGAGAGATCTATAGGGTTTCTTTGCAGACATTTAAATGGGATACAATCACGATCACTAGGATTTGTGCAATAGAAATGGGTGTCAAGGCATAAACATGGTTAAGGGGGAAAAATGGTCTAAATCCCTAATTATGATTTTTTGACCTGAAGCACCATGAAAAATGCCTAAAATTCATGACGTGAGCCCTCTCCATGGAGTATTTATCATCCAAGTTGAATATGGAGACATTATGAGGTCGTAAAAATCATGGATGGGTCTTAATTCCTTGACCATAAGAAAGGGAGGGAAACAAGAACCTTAATGCTAAGAAATACTTCTTAGGCTCAATGACCATGGGTGAGTCCTCAAACCAACACATATGACCTCTATAGGGTATCATTCACCTCCAAGTGGGATATGTCCACCATGACTAGGTTAGTTATGAACCAAGAATAGGTCTTGTTACAACCAAAATTAGCACCCTTATGAAATTCCCAACCATGGTGCTATGGGGGTAATCACACTTTGGAAATAAACCATTGTCACCTTAGTATGATTTCCCCTTTACTTTAGGCCAGCTCCTATAAGCCAAAGGGGGTATCTCGATTTATGTGAAGTAAACCTATCAATTAAGTCATTATCTTATGAGATATGATTCACTTCAACAAACACCTCTATATATGATTAGATGGACCAATTCCCAATAAGTGATAAGATTACTTAAATAATATCTAATAAGAAACGATGACATGAACCGCCCTAATATAAAGAGGGTTAGGATCTAATTAGTACGTGCTAATTTTGAAATAATATATAAATCATCGTAATAAATATAAACAAGCACTGATAAATTACTAGCTTAGTTTATATCTAATCATGAACTGAGCATAAAGACAATCTTCTTAGGGTTTCACAAAGACAATCTCTCAATGAAATATAAAAATAATTTAGCAACTAGGAGATTAATTTCACAACTAGATATGTTAGATAAGCTTGAAAAATGTCTTGTAACATGCCTAGATCCTTATTGAGGTACACTACTACAAATTATTTTCTCTGATACCGACTTGTAATGCATCAAACTCCTTGGCTAGGCCACATTACTACTCAAAATGACTTAGTATAACTCTAATACCAATCTATAATCACTAGTACATTGGGCCCATATTTTGACAATTTACTGATGAATGTGCATCACAAAAATGTCTAAGTACAATGAATCCTTTAATCAATTTTCATCACATAACAACCTTCGCAAGTGCAATGAACTATGGTCCCATTGTAATTTCAACAGAACTATCAACCGTTCGAAGAGAGATAAATAATTTCGATGTAAAAATGACAAACATTTGTTGCAAGATCGACGAATGTCTGCTGTAATTTCATCGTAAGAGAGACAAACCTATGACGAACTTTGAGCACAATCACCCAATGTTCAAAGCCATTTTCATCGTAGGTTTGTTGTATGCTTGACCAATGTATTTCGTAAGTTTGTCATAAGATTGACAAACCTACAACAAACTAGCAAAATCAACCAATGTCCAAAGCCATTATCATCATAGGTTCGTCGTACGATCAATCAATTTCCATCGTAGTTTTGTCATATGATTGACCAATTTCTTTCGTAGGTTTTTTATCCAATCAACCAATCATTGATGAAATCTGAGTATGACCTACCAATGTCTGAAGCCATTGTCGTCGTAGGTTTTCCGTACAATCAACCAATGTCAGTCGAAGATTCATCGTAGGTTCGTTGTAAGATCAACTAACCACCAACAAAATCTTAGTCTGGTTCATCGTAACATCAACATACTTCCAATGAAATTGCAATAATTTCAATCGTAGTGGATTCAAATGTATAATGTTAGTTCAATCACACTTTCAATGCACTCCTAGAAGTGCGTTGAACTTTTGACGAGGTTTTTCATTAAATAATAAATAAATAAATATGTTTTTTAATGTTGGATTCATTCTATAATTGAATCCATGCTATCCTCCACTCATATTTATTTGTTTGGGTGAGTTTTTTAGAGCACAAGATGTATAGGGTTTTAATGAAGGTTTTAGACAAGGATGATTTTAGGGGCTAAATTTCTCTCATGGGCTAATTTTCCATGGTTTTTTCAAAAACGAGATTTACTATTTTAAAAATGATTCACCCAAATTCTATAGAATAAAATTATTTTACCTTAAAAATCGCCAAAATTTTATAAAAACTATATAAAATACTTAGAAATTTGAATATTTTTACAAAAATATCGCCAAACTTTTATAGTTCACATATGAAGGATTAGTAAGATTTGCCAAGGTTTGTACATTATAAAATAAATTTCCATCCTTAAAATCATCCATGGTTTTAGATCATAAAGACTCGTTGAGTATCATAAAATGTAAAATTGAAGGAGTGAATGTATTTATTTATTTATATATGATCTTTCAAGTGAGAATTCATTTCTTAACAAAAATATTGTTTTAATATCTTAGCTCAAACATGTTTACACATTCATCCAACCTTCAACCTGTAGTTCCCTTTCCAAAAATATATCAACCCTAAGTACACTTATACTTTAAAGCAAATCTCTTTATATATACAGAAAAAGACTATCTCAATGGTAAATGTCCTATCTATCATAACCATTCCATAATTTATTTGCATATAAACTAATTTCATATTCACATTCCATACCATCAATCTATTCCGATATATAAACTCCATAATCGTCAATACATTGCATGAATGATATAATTTTATTCGAGGCTCTTCTCACACACATGCATAAGAGAATTCATAATCAAATCAAGTATTAAATCTAGAGTTCTCAATTGAATAACAAATAAGGTTATTTGTTGGAAATGTACCTTATTGAGGATTTATGTGTCTTCTAAAATACATGCTATTTTCACATGAAATAATTACTTACCTTAAAAAACTAGAGCTCTAATTCTTATAAAAAAAACATTCTACCCTCTATGTGATATGTTTGTTTATAATTGGTATCTATTTTCTCCTAGATTCAAATTAAAGTTACTAATTAGATTTACAATAAAATTTGTTTACAATAAAATTTGTTTGAGTTTCCAGATCCGATCCATAAGTGCGGGTCTAAATTATATATTGTAAATGCACCCCCTCTTCAAGCATACATTCATGTTAGAAACCACTACTCATTGATCCATTTTTTATGCACAAATATTAGGTTAGAAGAATTATGGTTATTATCTATGTTGCTAATATGTGCATGCAATAAAATGAACTACCATACAATGATACATTCATGTTAGAAACCACTACTCATTGATCCATTTTTCATGCACAAATATTAGGTTAGAAGAATTATGGTTATTATCTATGTTGCTAATATGTGCATGCAATAAAATGAACTACCATACAATGATAAATGTATCCTCAAAGAAACAAGAAATATATATTGCACTTTTAAATTAATAATCTTATGTTACAAGTTCATTTATAATCAACTATCCACAAATTAGATATCACTATCTAATTAGATACCACTACTCATTGATCCATTTTTCATGCACAAATATTAGGTTAGAAGAATTATGGTTATTATCTATGTTGCTAATATGTGCATGCAATAAAATGAACTACCATACAATGATAGATGTATCCTCAAAGAAACAAGAAATATATATTGCACTTTTAAATTAATAATCTTATGTTACAAGTTCATTTATAATCAATTATCCACAAATTAGATACCATTATCTAATTTCAAACCTACTCTTTCATTCAATCCTTGCATTATAGAACTATTTAAGAAAAAGCATCTAGAGGTAGTTTTTTTATTGTATCATGCATATCAGCCTTGAAGTTATTTACATGAATTGTAGCATATTGTAAATTGTTTGGGAATCCTTGTTTATGAAACATATAGTCTACAAGCCTACCTTTTATGGATAAGCCTAATTTTTGAGACACCTCGGTAACATACATATGCATTGGCTTTGTTTGTTCTGCATTTAAGAGATAGTCAATTAAAACATAATGAAACTTACAAAGTTTGATGGATAATGATGGGTGGAAACCCTTATTTTCTCCTCACTCTAGATGAACCCACTCATATTTTCTTAGGGGGTGTTAGCACCATGATTTTCATAGCTAGAGTTAGAGGTTTGTACAAAGATTTCAAAGTCATGACATGATCTTGGGAAAATCAAGGCATTCCTAGATGAGTCATAGGTTAGGGTGAATATCATGTCAAAAGGTATTATGGTTCATCATCATCTTTCATGAGGCTAGAGAAGGAACATTCATGACACTCCATGTCATTGGTATCGTTGAAAACTTCCAAAAGCATACTCGTTCTGAAAGTTCGTTGCGCAAAGGATTTTGTTGCTTTCATTTGTTGTGTGTTGTGCAGAGGATCTCGCCATGCAGAGGATTTTGTCGTGCATAGGATTTTTTCACGCAAAGGATTTTGTTGTGAAGATGATTTTATTACGCAAAGGGTTTTGTCGCGCAGAGGGTTTTGCTGCGTAGGGGATTTTGTCGTGCAAAGGATTTTTTTGCACAGAGGATTTTGTCACGGAGAGGGTTTTGTCATGTATATTGTTTTACTGAGCACGGGCTACAAGGCATGCTGTGTAAATGACTGGTTTAGTGGTCAACTTCAAGATCACTTTCTAACCAACTAGAGAGGATTTTTAGAAAACCGAGAGAGGTTTTTCTCAAGAATAGGTTACTGTTGCATAAAAAACTTGTTGTGCAAGGGTGGCAGAGTGTCCAACAGTGAACATGATGTCTCATCACAACCATATGGTCGAATTTTGATCATGATCAATGATTGTAAAGAATATTTCGATTATGATTATGATTTGGCAAAGTCAGATTTTCTATTTTTAGTAAATCCATTGAAGTTATTGTTCTCTTTCAAAGAAACCAGATCCATGATTCTAGGAGGTAGTAGTTCAACCCTAACAGCTAAGTGTGGCATTAGTTTTCTATATAAGTTGGTCATTTTGATGTAAAGAGGGGGAATCTTTTTGGGAAAAGAGGATTATTGTATTGCAGATCAAGACTTGTTTATTCCTTTGAAGTTAATGCAAAAGTTTCCTCTTTCTGAGATTTGAGATTCATCACGGTGTTTATGTTCAATACGTGTTTCTTGTATGTCATTTCCACGATTATGTTTTTCTGCTAGCATTGTCTGAGAGAAAGAGGTAGGAATTCATCCATGTTTGATGCTCCTTTCACACTGATGATGCTTGTTATGTGTTAATGGTTACTTTTACAGAATTCATCTTCATTTGATGCTTTGTTTAGTAATTAATCTTTGTGTCATTTCTTCTAAATTTGCACTGGAGATTCATCTATTGATTGATGCATGTAGTGTAGTGGGATTTCTTCTCCTTTCCATCTCTCATTTCATATCATTTATTTGATGAACATAGCACATATTTTTCCTCAGATCTGCAGAAAGAAACCAACCTTCTGTTGACTATAAAAACATTGAAATTCAGGCCTTGACTCCATTTCCCAATGGTACCTTTTCCTTATTTGTCCTACCAACCCTTTTAAAACAAAAAATAAACATGCCCTATTGCAGAATCTAACCTTTGTGCATTTATTGATGAAATTTTGGAGTTATTACCAGTCAATAGACATATGAGAGAGCCCTCTCTAGTTGTATAGGCCAGAATACAATCTAAAGTTGGTTGAAACAGTTACTTTGGGGTTTTCTTTGATACAAACCAAAGCAATTTCTGAGTGTTAACATTTTGGCACCATTGTGGGGGATCGAAAGTTGCATTTTCCCTGGGATAAACGACAAAGTTCATATCTGATTGTTGATGGAAAATAACATTCAGACATGAAGAGTTTGTAAATCACCCACCTGGCAACTCCATTTTCAGTTGTATCCAGATGTCAAAGTATCAATGGTGAATCCATTGTCCGAAGGTTTTAAAGCTTGAAGAAGGTACTAGTGACTCCATTGGATTTGATGAAGAACTCAAATGTTGCTACAATTTTTTTAAGGTATGCATGTTTCGAATTTTCATAGATTCATGGTTTCCCGAATCCCTTACCCAAGGATGAATATTTTTTAAGAAATGGTCTTAAATTTGGTGAAGATGATCTGAGTTTGACTTTGAAGCATATATCAAATTTTTGTGACTTCACTAAGCTTTTTAGAGTCAAAACTGAAGATGTTTTCCTTAGACTTTTTTATGATTCGTTCCAAGGAAAGTGTAAATTTGGGGTCGAAAGTTTGTCTATTAGGTCTATTAGATATATAACAGCTTTTTGGATTGTCTTCTTGGAAACATGAATGGAAAAAACAGAGTTAGTAGCAAATCTTGTTTCTGTTGAGGGTTTTAAAGAATATTTTGACATGTTTGATAATGATCAAATCAAAGAGGCTTTCTAAAAAAATTTACCCATGTATTTGAAGTCATGTAAATGTTATTCTAAAGATACGGTCAGTTTCTTAGAAGAGTTTGTTGAAAAACTTGAGAATGATCTTGAGGCCTTAGAGGGTCAAATTCAGCCCCAAGAATTTCACTATCAAAGCTTGTCTTTTGAAGATCCTTTTCAAATGCCTTTAGATTTCAAGATTGAGAAATGTTTTGTGTCTGGAAATGAGTTTGACAATCCACAAATGAAGCACTATGTGAAAGTAGAAGATACACATGAACAATCCATGCATAATAACCAGATTGTAGATTTCTTTGGGAATCATCGAAGCATCCATAATTTTTATGACCCTTTAGATGAATATATGGAAGGATTATTCAATTTATATTCATAGCCATGTCTCCACTGTGCGAAATAAAAGTATTATAAGATACCATTGTCATCACATGTTCTGGGGTCAATTATGTTCAAGCACAATCACACAATCAATTTATGTGAGAAGATACTTGATTGTCTTTATTGGAAGTATGAAATTACTTGATTGGCAGTTTTTTCAAGAAGTTAGGGTAGGTAGGTGTGAATAAGCTTAGCATAGTGAGCATTTCTTTCATCAATTTTCAGTTTGGTTTTGGTTCATTTGCAGAATAAATTTGTAGAGGAACAGTTCAGGTTTGGATTTTAAGGTGATTGGTTCCAAGTCAGAAAGAGAGCAGGTTACAAGTTACAATTGGAAAGTTGAGTTTGGGAACAACCCAATGGATAGGCATAGGGTCTATGAGTTCTTTTCTACCTCACTGGGAGGGTAGCATCCCCATTGGAGCCAGTTGTTAGCACCATGATTTTCATAGATAGAGTTAGAGGTTTGTCCAAAGTTTTCAAATTCATGACATGATATTAGGAAAATCAAGGCATTCCTAGATGAGTCATAGGTTAATGTAGTGTCCCCAAGGCTGAGCCCCGATGTAAACTATGATCTGAAAGAGATTGTAAATATGTGTTATAGGCTGGTGAGCCAAGTTTTGTATAAGCCGGTAGGCTTATGTGTATGATTAGGCCAGAGAGCTTAAGGGTTGAAGGCCAAGGGCCTGGATTTTCTATCTGTATGTATGCAACACATAAATAAAATATAAACACCGCCAGGTGCAGACCTACCACGATGAATGAGTGATGGGGGACTGAGCATCCACAGAGTGGGCAAGGAACTAGGGGCTGGAAGGTGGGAAAGGGGCTGAGTGTTTAGCCTAGGGGCTAAGCCTAGGGGGCTTAGGCCTGGAATAATATTTTAATATTATTTCCAAAAAAGAGCCATGTGCATATTATTTTATCCTAAGTCCCTGGCAAGGGAGGGAACGTGCAAGGGGTTGCACGCTGTGGAAAGCATGCAGTTCCCAGGGTGACAAGTGTCAACCCTGGTGCATGCAAATATATTCATCGAGATGAACCGCGTGAGGGGGATCTTCTCCATTTGGACCCGAACCTCTGTGGGTGGAACCAGTACGACCTCTGAAAAAATACCCTGGTTCATCTCTAGAAAATCTGTAAAGCCTATGTTTGTCCTGAAGGATTTGTGTACACCCCTGTCTAGAGCTGTGAGTCTGTGTCTGTTCTAAGCAAACCCGAGAGCGCATTCCCTGAAAAGGAACCCTGTGTTGAACTCGAGTGGAAGAATCCTTGGTTGTTCAGGAAAAGCTGAGCTAGCCTGTGCGTGGAGCCTCTGTTCCGAAATCATGTCCGTGAGATCATCCTGTGACATATGAACCATTTCTTGGGAAGACTGTGTCTGTTTTCCCAGTTTTTTTTGTGACCACGCAGTATTGGACTGCGTGAGGCTTGTTGGCCTGTGGGCGACTCCTCCAGGTGAGAGAGTGCACAGAGGAAGGAGAGAGCTCCTGGAAGGAACCCTGTAGCTGCCATAGAGCCCGGAGACTTCCAGTCCGGTCTGTTCCTGTAACCCAAGGTAAGGGAGACTGGTAGCCGAAGGACTGTCTAGGTGACAGAGAAGGTGCACTCTCCTGGGGTGGAACAGGCATGTGGGGAACGAGGGTCTGTGGGCAGTGAGCGTGGGAGATTCCTGGGAGAGCTTTCTTCCTGATGGTTATGTATGACTGAATTCCTTGTAACCTCAGCCTAGCCTAGGATTCCTTGCCCTGGGGTGGAGCTCGGTCCCAGCTCGGGGGTGACCTACTCTTGAGCTGATGAACAGTGTGGTCTAAGGCTGGGAGGTTCGTGGAAGGCCTGCACTTGGTTGGTGATTTCTACAGCTTTTAAAAGATAAGTATCTGAATTATGCTCTTATCACATGTTGGCATGACTGAGCTGTTTATGTATCATGTTTTCCGCTGTGTAAATGAATTAAATGATAAGGCTAAATGCTTGTTTAATTATAATAGTAATTCATATGTTCTACTCTGAGTTAAGTGTGTTTAATATTGTTTAAATGCATGTGCTTATAATGTCTGTACGAATTATGTATAAAGTCCATGTATAGACTGGTTAGGAGAGGTGTGAAAACCTCGGTAGTGAAAAGGTACACTACAAAGTGGTATCAGAGCCAAGGTTTCGACATTGAGCCTAGATGGGCCAGTTGAGTGGTCGTTGGACTGAGAATGCGAGGGGAAATTGAGTCAGGAGGACCAATTTCGGACCCTGGTTTGCTCCGAAGCATCAAGGAGACACTTGACGAGTTCTTATTAAGCTCGGGAGGTATAGCGGTGTTATGAAACCGCAGCTGGTGTGGTCTATGGCCACGGGGAGACAGATCTCTACACCAATGGTGTTAGAACCGTAGGATCTATTCGGGAGGGAGAGAGAACCATTGTAATCGTCAGATCTGGAGAATGTGCACAAGGTTTAAAGCCTTTGGAGACTGCACAGGAGGTTACGACCACACCCGGAGTTTAAACTCGGGAGAATCGTGGGTCGTAAGATCATTGTGGGATTACCCGTCAACCATCCGAGTTGACAGAAGTTGCACAGGGTTTAAGTCCTCATGGGTAGAGGAGAAGTCCCGGAGAGGCGTCGGGATATTGGAGTCATCGGGATTTTAGAATTCAAGAGAACTGAGACCTTGTGAGTCTCGAAACACCGAAGAGATCATAGCCGTGAATCTCGGGTGGACACGCGTCAGAAGATCCGAGAGGAGTCGGGGTTTGACACTTCGTGGACTCCAGAGACATAGAAATCGTCGCATCAGGAATCGCGATCTTGCGATGTCTGAAAGGGCAACGAGGGTACAGTGACGTGGTAGAGTCAATTCCCACGAGCATCGGAAAATCGGGGATTTCGTTGCCAAGAGTTTTGGCACATTTCGATTCGTGAAACCCCGAACCCTGATAAGGGAAAAGGCCGGGGTCACGAGTCAACGGTCACATGGTGTAGAGCCCATAGCAGGGGCTAACGCGTAAAGAAACGCGACTTCCAAATAGTCTCCAACAATTGCGAGGAGGACAGATGTCACCCCACATTGGAGTTTGGAACTTCGTAAGTTCCAGGAACAAGTGCAGTTGAGGTTTTGATATCACGAAACGTGATTTCCCGATGGTCAAATGAGTGTGGGTCATAGCCGCCAACAGGGGGAACAGGTGGCACACTGCATCGGTGTTTGAAGTCCATCGAAAAATTGGGATTCGGGAAATCGGGGATTCAGTTGTCAAGAGTTTTGGCACATTTCGATTCGCGAAACCTCGAACCCTGATAAGGGAGAAGGCCGTGGTCACAAACCAATGGTCATATGGTGCGAAGCCTATAGCCGGGGGCTATCGTGAAAATAGGCACATCGCGAGTCGGGAATCGCGAGGCTTGGAAACACGGGTATTTCAGCATCATAAACCCCGATATCCTGACGGGGGTTTATTACTGTGGTCACATAGGAGCCAGTCGCGTGGATTTAAGGGCTTAGCCAAGTGGGGCTGAGGCCACTTAAAGGGGGCACATCGGAGATCGGGTATCAGCGTTTCAAGTTTCTAGTACATCGTGGGTGTCAAAACCCTGATAGAGCAAAGGGGGGATTTCGAAAAGGAGTTTCCTGTGGGAGGAAAATTCCCCGATAGGGAAATAGAAGAACGTCAAGTTCTTCGGGCCGATAGAAGGAG
>JASDQU010374795.1:69583-91417 GCA_032191745.1 Picea mariana | reverse complement strand
ATGCTGGAAAGGATTCAAACCAATGTTTGATCCGGCCTCTGAGAGTAAAAGCAAACAGTCTGCATAAAATTCTTAAATCTAAGATGTCATGTTTGATGCATTTGCACCAAAACTTGTTAAGGTGGTCTTTAGCAGATGTATTGCCTCCACCATCAAAGGTGAGTTTTGACAAGCGTGAGACTGTCTCATTGGGAACATCGGGTAATAAGAAGTTGAAGGCATGTTCCAACACAGTGGTTTGGGGTGCCATGGGGAAATTGAATATACTTAAAATAAAGGCTCCTACAAGGCCAGCTTGTCAATCGGCCCTCCTTCTAGCGCCATTTGTTGACGGGCGAAATTGAACGCTCGCCAACTGGAGGAGTGGATCCGGTCCGTGGTTGTCTAAATAACCCAAGCCGTTTGGGATGATCCACCCTGACGGGTTTAGCGGCTCCGTTGGCCGATCTAAGTCCTAGGAAAATGAAAGAAAACTAACTAAAGGAACTAATCTAAATGAAAACGACAATTAAAGCAAACTAATAAACAAATATGAAATATATATATATATATAGTCTGTTGTCTAATATTATACAACAATAATTCTATGAAATTAAATGTTCAATTATCAACAGAATTAGATCCCAATTACAAATGTACAATATTTACAGATTACAGATTTTAAATCGAAAACCTGAAAAAACCATTTGTGAGCTGTCCTATGATAGCAGAGCTATTATTTTTGAATTTTATAATTTTATGAAACAAAAATAAAGTGACAATTATCAAAGCTGAATAATTAAGATAACAATCTGTACTATAAAACTAAACTATACATCTATCTAAACTACTGAGAATTCTCGAATTTATTAACTATCAAATTGCAAATAACGATCTAACCTAAAGTAACGCTTCCTATTTGTCCTATGCTCAATACTTGATTTAGTTGTTCAGTGGGAGGAAACCCGCACCAGATTCTCCACAAGCTTCTTGTAAACAAGAAGCAGCGGTGCTCTTTGAATATAAATGAGAGGACAAACAAGACATAAAAAACAATAGCAATCTTATAATTTACAAATCATCGCAGTTAGATAAATCCCTGTGCAAAGATTTGTACAGAATCAGTTCAATTAACGAAGTAGATAAACCTTTATTCATTAAATCAAAACGAAGTAATTGTTGTACTAAAACTGAGATACATAAGACATGGACAGACTTTAAATCACAACGCATTAACCTGTAATAAGTCTTGATATCTATAGTAGTCAATGACTTTATCACAAATTAAAATGCACAAAACCTGAACGAAAGTATGATAAATTGAAAGCTAAAGTTGTTACAAAAGATCCACTTCCATTCGAGCTTGTATCATCATAAATCCATAGTCTTGTTCTCCCAACAGTGATGATGGGTTCATTACAAAAATTAATGAGTATATAAAGGCCACAGGGTAAAACATCCCTGTGGGAATTATCAAAAACAGTTTACAAAAAATCTGGGAATAATCCCCCAAGTCTCTATTTCTACCTAACAAACTAAAACAAAACTATATAACTGCCACAGCATGTCCAATTTGCCATTGAAATTCGTAGGTACCTGTAGGTGGACAAGAATAAAGAAGTTTAGATAATGTTTTATTGGTAAAATTAACAAAAATCTAAATTTTAAGACTAGCTACAGAATCTCACGATTCTGTAGCTGGTCTTATTTGCAAACAAAACTGTTTTAAATCAATCCAAAACTAACTGAAATATATTCAAACTATTAAACAAATATTTAATTACTAATTGAAAACAAAACAAATCGTTCATTCCAGAAGTAACCAAATCTTTATGCCAATTTGAAACAGACAAAAATTGTGTTTAATTAACCGAATGGTAACAAGGATATATGCAATCTGTCAAACACTTTTTATTACCAATTCAGAGCAGACATAGTTGTTTTGATAATTCGAAACCAACGAAAACATTATTGAATCAATCTCAATCGAAACAAACTATAACCGATTAAGCAAATCTTTCATATTCATTCAATACAAACGCAATAGTTTATGTCGGCTCAGAACTTAACAAAATCATTGTTGAATCAAAACAAAACTAACATGATCGTTCTTTAATTTAAAACTAACAGAACTATATCAAATCTATCTTTAATGCATATACAAACGACTATGCTAATTCAGGGCATACAACATCATTTCAGAATCAAACCAAAAGAAATGAATCGAACTAACTTAGGGCCGACACAATCGTTATACTAATGCAAAATCGTATCAATCAAAACATAGGTATGTCCGAGTTTAGCAAACAAATATTCTGTACATGATTCATAATGAAATAATTTTTGGTAATTCAAAAATAGTAGAATCGTTTTGAATCTATTTAAAATGAACAGAACTAATTGAAAGAAAACCCAATCGATTATACTTATTCAAACCAACTCATAAAATAAGATCGATGTTGAAATACATACCTGGGCTGTAGAAAAAATGACTCGGTCAGGATAAATTTGAATTGACAAAGGTCGTTGCTGACTCAACATTTCGGAAGACAATTGAACCGGTGGTCTTTTGTTTCTTCTCGTCAGCTTGTATCCTGTCGTTCTCCTTTGAAAACACAGTAACTCATTCCTCTAATGATTTAATGTTAGATTGCAACAGGGGAACATCCGTGTAATAACGTTTAAGCCAGGAATTGCATTGGGTACACGGTGATTGATCGGGCCTTGGCATTATAGGCGAGGGTTCTTTCAAGTTACCAGGGGTTTCACTGTGAAGATTAATCCCCGAGAAGTTAGGGTCGTTCTTGAGGCATGGAGGTAAGTTGGAAACATAGTTATAAGGTTCCATAGAGCAGAGGCCATGAGAGTAAGGGTATTCCTCGGCTAGGAAACGTTCAATCTCAGAGTCTGAATCCTTGCTCAAGATGATAGGCTTCTGATCAGTGCTCTGCCTGGGCTTGTTCCGAGCACATCTCGATATCCATCGTGCATTTCTCTTTCCCTTACTGTTGACAACAATATCACCTTTTCCTTTCTTCCTCACAGGCCTCTTGACGATATTAGTATTGTCTTTAACACACGGGTTGGCCATGGTATCGGGTAGGTCCATGTCGGGGCAATTTGAGGGTTTGACAGGGGATAAAAGGGTAGGAGGTGGCACGGATGGCTCAACCAGTGTTTCAGTGACCATAGATTTATCCATTAGAACACACTCGGGGGTGGCAAAGCCATTCCTTGATAGGAGGGCTTGCCAACAGTCACCACTAAGGCTCAAATGATGAATGATAATGAATTTGATCAAGCAGTGATGGAAAAGGATGCTATCAACCTTCTCACGCTTAAATCATTTGGACATTTTGTAAGGACTGTGTAGGAGATAGTGGGGCATGTTTAGAGGGTATTCTATAAAATTCATCAATAACCGAAGGTGATAAAAAAATACTAACCCATAACGACCTTCGCAAGTTACAAATTGTTTAACAATTGCTAATAGATCATGCCATCTGAACTTGAGGGCAGTGACAGGCATCCCTCTGTCACAACTAACAATCTTTCTTGATGTGAATAGGAGTGGCCATGGTACCTCGTCCACTTTAGAGTTCTTAAACCACCTTTGTCCTTTAGCTGGTAAGCCTGTAGCATAGCTGAGGAATTCCTCATCTAGATCGAGCTATATGTCTCTGACCTTAGCCCTGCATCCGTCGAAGGTGAGGGAAAACTATTGGGCGACTGAAAGGTTGAAACCCTCAAACTTTTGGATAAAAACTAGCTAGCCACTGTTCTCCAGGTCTTTGCGAGCATTGTCGAATAGCAGGAGTGTTTGGCTGCCATTGGGTTCTATGTGCACCATAGGTGCCATAGGAGAGAGCACGCAGTGAGCCGGGTGAAGGGACAAGGGTTTGGACAAGGTATACGCAGGATCGAAAGCTCAGGGATTTTCCCAACACCAACATAGTTAACCTGAGATAGAAGGCAAGAATTAATGCCTAAGTGTGCGAGGGTGGTGGAAGGCAATAAACCCATGCAAAACAGTCATATCCAAATGTACAATCGACGGCGCAATGGTGATAACTATTGCAAATGTGTTAAAAGCAATGCTAATCAAACAATTATTGGAAACTATGGTAAGTCAACCCAAATATTTGCACAAACATAGTGTTTGCATGATTTAGAACCAAAAAAATATTTCGAAATCAGCACCAAGGGTTCGATCATGACAAGTATGTGTTGTATGAAATGATTGCACCAAGGGTCTAACCACAATGTCAATGTGTTTTTTTGTGAAACCACTGAATTCGATCAAAAACAATAAAACATCAAACCACCATTGAATCAAAGACTTGATCATAATCATTAGAATACCATCACAATTTTATAAAAATGAAGTTATATTAACAACAACAAAAAAGTCAAATGAGTAAAGGTTTTGGTGTCTTGCCAACTGTGTGACCATAGTTGAATTGGAAACGCAATGAACATATAGACAAGAGTGACCATAGTAATCTAGTGACAATTTTAATGCTATTGACACGACTTCGAACCAAGGTTTTCACGCTTTCAGTCGTGAAAACGAGAACAAAAGGCAGGTGTGCGAACGAGAAAAAGATAATAGTGTTGTTTTATTCAAAAGATTGCAATGAGAATCAAGGGTTCCAAAACACTTGTGTAGGCAGCTTATAAGGATAGGATAAAAATGCGAAATGGTTGCCAACAGGTTCTTCCCTCTTACATTTGGCCAAACTTAGGGTTCACCTTGTATTACTTGGGAGAGGATTCTTAAGGGACTATCCCCCCCATCCATACCCAAGGATTTCAACTTGTCTAGTCAACACTTATAGGGAAAACCTTCTTGGTTCCCTTAACATTGACACATTAAGATAAGAGAATCACACCCAAAGTATATCTAGTGACCCCATAGTCCATATATAGGGAATGATATACTTGCATGACTTATTCAACCAAAAAACTCAAAACTTCCATTCCATCTCATTCCTTTCTTTGTTGATTGTTTTTTGAAATCTAAGGGTTTCATGATTAATTTCTAGATTTAGATTTCTAGATCCAAATCTTGTTGCTAACTTCTTTTATCTGGTTAGGGTTTGGATAAATTATGCTAAGTCCTTGCTTAAAGGATCATATTTGTTGGTGATTAGCATAACTAAGTTAGTTCATACTTTCATAAGTGTTTAACTATCTAAATACACTTTGGATCTTGGAAAACTTCATTATCTTATGGATGGATCTAAGTGTCATAGTGAAAAAACTCTAGTGTGATTGATCTAAATCTCTCCTTGATTTTATGTCATTTCATATTTAATGCTAGAAAACACACATTAATTCATGGCATGCATTTTCTCAAAGCTTGCTTTCACTCATACATTGGTAAAAGATCTAACAACTTGGCATAATACTTCATAAATAAGCAACGATTTAATGTCTTCTTGGTCTAAACATTCATATATAACAAATCGATGTTATTTTTAATGGAACGACCTAGTGAATGAGAAAAATGATTCATATACTTTTCAACCTTTTTCATTCTTTAAAATCTATGGTAAATGGTTTCAAGTACTTGGTAAGGTTCCTTTGATGTAGAGTTTTAATGTGTGTGGCACTGATATTATATGGATAATGAACATGTGCATGGAATACATTTCTAGATAAACCATCTACACACATATTTAACACACTCTTGAGCTTAATGCCTTGATTCATTGTTGGTGCATACAGTTACAACACTTAACTTGCTTGGGTAGTCCACTTAATTAAGTTGAACACCCTAAACTTCACACTAATGCTTAATCATTTGCTAACTCTTCAAGTTTGGGGTTTTCCTGTTCATTTACTTGTTGGTGTACCATTATTTGGATCTCATTGCACTCTTAAGACTAGTGACTCACATATAACTATTTGGACTGCACATTTACCTTTTCGTTCAAATAAAATATAGTATCATAATAACAGTGAGTTGAGGAACATTTACCTAACAATTGTCACTTATTTTGCATTCTCTAAATTCATTGCATCATATTGTTGATGAGCCTTTCCAAGACTAATGGTCTTATGTCTTTTAGCATGATCTTTAAATCCTTCTAGTGAATGAAATGCGATTTGCATCTTGATGTCATAAAATCATGATATATAACATTGGTACCTCACTTAATCATTGGAATTTAGTTTCATGATGAACATGTTTTGAATCTCTCAAATTAAATGGTGGATAAATCTCTTGACTCTAATTGCATGTCTAAGTTACTAATACTTGCTATTCAATTTTATGGGCATGGTGGAATGACTTAATGAATGACATTCTTCATATCTCATTAATATATTTAAGTTCTTGGTTACATGTCATGCTCTAATGCTCATAACTTAAATCCATTGTTTTCCATTCTATCTTGACTTTGTTATGGTTGAATGTTGAATGTGAATGATAACATAATGCATATCTTGGAAATTCCACATTTCCTCTTTCAAGTCATTGACTAAGTGCGAACTTGATCTCTCTTTTGAAACACATGAGCTTAATTGTAATGGTTGATATCATTTGGAACTATTATTTACATGGGAAAATTTGAATGATAATCAAGTTCAAAATACTTATATGCTATACTTGTTCATTGTGGTTTTCTGGCATAATACAAGCACACTTGTATAATCCACACATATTTAACACTTGTTTAATATAGTTGATTTAAAAATCCACTTCCACTAAAACATGTTTTCACACCTTCAGAGTGTGTGGGATACAAATATCTAGATCTATTTGTCAAGTCCAAATTAGGAGACGTCCATTCCTACACAATGATCTAGCTTAGATTAAATTTTAAGGTTTCCCCCCTTGAATAGGATATCCCTTTCCTTTCCTTAGTTTAAAGAGTGGGAAAGACCATTGATATGACAGTGGGTGGATTCCTTGAGAGTTGCCTCTAGGATATCCTGTTGGAGTTAGGATTTTTCCCTCTAGGAGAGATTTTGAGTGGTAACACAAAGCTTGATGAATTCTATTTTCAAACCCATCCTTAGAAAATTTTTGTTACTATTTTTTGATGATATACTAATATACAATAAATCTTGGGAATGGCATGTTTAACATGTTGACATGGTCTTAAAATTATTGGAATAACAAAAACTATATGTAAATCCTTCCATGTGTTCCTTTGAGGTTCAATAAGTTCAATATGTGGGTCATATTGTATCTCATGAAGGCATCAAATTGGATTGTAATAAAAAAATTAATGTTATGATGGAATGGTCAGCTCCCAAAACCTTGAATAATATTAGAGGATTAATAGGATTGACGGACTATTGTTCGACAACATAGGTATTCCAACAGAGGATGAGCACTGATTTTTTGACATGGTAAAACCCCTATGGGGAAACATCCACGGCCCCAGCCAACAGGGCCACTTGGAGTAGTTTACTAATGAAAAATAAAAATATTACAGAGATATTTTACAAGAGAGTTCCTCACAGTCGATCATCGGCAAATGAACCTCCATGATCTTTAAATACAAATCATGGAGCAATATGGTGCTAAGCCACAGATCAATGGTCATTAAGATTGAGGAGAATATGAACCCTAAGATCACTCTATGTCGAGAACATATCACGACCATCGAATTTCCTAACTACAAATGCATACTAATGCATACTAAAGAAACACAATAAGAAACACACTTTTACCTAACGACACATTAGACCAAGTACATATTAACTAAATCCTAAGTGTCTAAATATCCTAACACCCCCCCTTAAGAACAACTTGGGATATGATTGAAGGATTTACAATATTGACACAATAGGAGAAGGAAGGGGGCATTAGAGCCTATCCCCCCTTAATGAAAACTTCATGAACTCCTAACATAGATCGAAGTTTGGAAAACTTCTCTTTTGTAAGAGTCTTTGTGAAAATGTTTGCAACTTGATATTTTGTAGGGAAAAAAAATCACTTCAATAACTTGATTATGAATGAGATTTCTGATGAAGTGCATGTGTATCTCAATGTTCTCGTTGCATTGATGTTGAAATGGGTCTTTAGGGAGCTTGATGGCAATCTGATTTTTGCACCAAAGACTGGTCAGATACTGCTACTAGAATCCAAACTCTGAAAGGATCTGCCAAAGAAACATGGCTTCCTAACTTGCATTTACCGCTTATTGGTACTCTACTTCTGCTAAAGAAACTGAAATATCTTGTTGTTTCTTACAGGACCAAGTGATAGGTCCTTAAACAAGGTTGAAAACATAACCTGCAGTAGACTACCAATCATCAGGGTCTCCGACCCAATCTAAATCAGTGAAACCAACCAATAAAGGAGTTCCCCTTGAACTGTAATGTATCCCAAACTGAACTGTACCACAGACATAGAGAAGTATCCTTTTAGTTTTTTTCCAATGGCTTTCATGGGGTGTTTTCATATACCGGGCAATAAGACCAACAACAAAGAAAATATCAAGATGAGTATGAGTCAAGTATAAGAGGCTACCAAATAACTGACAGTATAGGGTGGCATCAACTTCAGGAGAAATACAAGTGGCAATAAGCTTGACTCTAGAATGGAAGGGAGAAGGGGCTAGTTTACAATCATCCATGTGAAAGAGATGAAGAAGGTCACAAGCATACTTAGACTGGGAAATAAAAACTCCTTCATTGGTTTGAAAAACTTAGAGGCCAAGGAAATAGTGCAAAAAACAAAAGTCTGTCATTTCAAATTTCTTCTTAAGGCTAGTTTTCACATGGTTTAAAAGTTTTGAGTCACTACCAGTAAGGATAAGGTCATCAACATAAAGGACAAGGATTATGAGATGGCTTCCTTCTTTCTTGGTATAGACATTAGGATTAGAATCTGGTGTCAATAAGAAAGTTTTCCATTTTGGCATACCAAGCTCGGGGAGCTTGATTAAGACCATAAAGAGATTTCTTAAGTAGACAAACAAAGCTAGAGTTATTCCAGACATAGCCAAGAGGTTGTTCCATGTAGATTTCTTCTTGCAAATCTCTATGCAAGAAGGCATATTTAACATCCATCTGATGGACCTCCCATTTATGTGAGGCAGCAAGGGAAAGAAAAAGATAGATGGAATTCATTTTGACTACAAGGGAAAAGGTTTCATTATAGTCAATTCCTTCAACTTGGGAAAACCCTTTGGCAACTAATCGAGCTTTTTGTATTTCAAAACTTACATCTGATGCATAATTAGTTCTGTAGACCCATTTACATCTGACAAGTTTTCTTCCTTTTGGAAGAGGTACAAGATCCCAAGTATCGTTGGACATTAAAGAATGATACTCTTCATGCATTGTTGTATCCCAATCTCAATGACCTGAAGTTTTTTTAAATGTCTCTGGATCATGAGTCTCTGAAACTTGAGCCAAAAGAGAAGAGGCTCGCTAGAACTGTGAATGTGTCTGACGTTGATCTTAAGGATCACCGACAAGATCACCAATTGCTTCTCATGTTGAACAGACCCATCTAGGAAGAGGTGGAGTTGGTGCTGGTTCAGGTTCAAAGGACTCATCTAGAGGAATGTGAGAAGGCGGAGGTGGATTTTCATCCTCATTGTCATCATCTAAAGAAGAAACCATAATAGGAATAGAAGAAGGCACAAATTTTGAAGATGGATCGCAGAACAAAGAAGGCACAATCATCGAATTAGGCTCGCAGGCCAAGATATTTTCATCAAATTTAACATCTCTTCTAATAATAATTTCATTACAATGTGGTTGAAGAAGTCTATAAACTTTGACATATTTAGGATAACCAACAAATATACACTTCTCACTTTTAGGTTGTAATTCTTTCCTTTTCTCATCAGGAATGTGAGCCCATGCTATACTTCCAAATACACAGAAGTGACTTACATCTGGTTTAATTTTAGTCCAAGATTTTTCCGATGTTATATTTTTAAGAGTGGTCGTGGGAGTGTGATTTACTATGTAATTTTCACAGTTGATTTCTTCCACCCAATACTTTAGACTTAATCTGTTATATTGGATCATACAATTAGCCATTTCTTTTAATGTGTGGTTCTTTCTCTTAGCAATACCATTTTGTTGTGGTGTATATGGAACAATGTGTTTCATTTGGATGCCCTGTGTAGTGCAGTAACTTGTAAAATTATTGTTCACATATTTTCCTCCATTATGTGTTCTTAACTTTTGAATTTGATGTCAAGATTTCTTTTCTACAAGGGCCTTTTAGGCCAAAAACTTGTCAAAAACTTCACTCTTAAGTTTTAAGAAGTAAACCCAAGTACGTCTGGAAAAGTCGTCAATGAAAGTTAAGAAATACTTTCACCTAAAAAAATAAGGAGAATAAAGTGGACCACACAAATCACTGTGAACAAGCTGCAACGGGCCCAAGGTGTGCCAAGAGGCATGCTTGTCAAAACTGTCCCAATGATGTTTGCCAAGAACACAACCGGCACAAACACCATCTCTACATGAAACAAGAGGAAGACTAGTCACCATATGTTGATTACATAGTTGTTGCAATGAGCGATAGTTTAGATGACGAAACCGCTCATGCCAAAGTTTGCTCAAGTCATCGCTATGAGAAACAAAAACTGATGAAAAAGATGATGACCCATATTTGTCAAACTTGTACAACCTAGTAATATCATCAACAATTCTAGTTGAAAGAACATGCTTAGGATATTTTAGATCTTTGATTACAACTTTGTGAGGTGAAAACTCTACATTTTTACCTTCACCTGACTGAGTGATTTGATATACTGATAGAAGGTTACAAGAAAGACTTGGAACACATAATACATCATTGAAATGATCATTTTCTACTTGAATTGTTCCAGATCCTTCAACACTAAGATATCTATCATCACCAAAAAATATTTTCTTGGTGTTACATTCATTTAGAGCAAAAAATATGTCTCTATCCTTAGTCGTATGATAATATTCTCCAGAATCAATAAGCCACTCATCAAAATAAGAAGTAGAAGTTGTATTGAAGGAGAAACCAGAAGTAGAAAGTGCATGTCCATGAGAAGAAGAAGAAGAAGTAGACTCAATATTGATGTTGTGCTTCTTCATCACTGCTTCTAAAGATGTCATCTTCTTCAAAACATTTGGACTCATCATGACCATCTTATCAAAAAAGTCGCAATGTCTATTAGTCTTCTTACTTTTATATTTTGCTCCTTTGTCACCATTAGGAGCGGAAGCTATCTGAGTGGGTTTGGGACCCTTATATTGCTTGTTGTTATGGCGAGGATGTTGCTTCTTGGGATTCTTGGTTTTATCTTTCTGATGGATGAATAAGGCTTTGTTGGAGGTACCTATAGTGTTGATCACTCCAAGTTGTACAAGCTTATATTTCTCTCTAATCAAAGAATCACAAAAGTTCTCAAGACTGAGATTTTTATAAGCTGTCCCTAGAGCCTCTTGCATGGCATAAAAGGTAGATATAAACACAGAATATGCACTACCTAGACTAGAAAGAATAATGTAGATGCAACGATCTTCAGACTTCTTCTATCTTTATCTTACATTCTTCACATAAAGTTCTAAGTGTTTTACACTTAGATAGATAGTATTCAATGCAAGAAAAATCATTTGGACTTAAAGTCAGTACTTGATTTTCTAACTGTTGTACTCGAATAATATTGTGTTTACCAAACACAGATTCAATCTTTTCCCAATCTTCTTTGGGTTTATCGATTGATTGAAGGTGGAACCCTAAATCAAGAGAGATGGACATTCTGATTAATCCACATTCTTTGTCATTCCTATCATCCCATTTGACTTTCTTAGCATTAGTGGGTGTTGTTTCCTTTCCCAAGGTAATCTGATACAAGACTTTACTTCTTAATAGATCCTTCATATGGGATTTCCATTGAAAGTAGTTGGTGTTGGTAAGCAAGAGATTAATTGTAGAATCCATATTAAATATGAAGATAATATGGATTTAAAAACTGAAATTGATAATTTGGATGGAAATATCTCTAAAAAATAGGAATTTTAAAAAACAACAGCACTGAAAACGGAATTCGGATGTGAGATTTATGTCCTTTTAAAAAAAATGCATAAACGGTAACCAAAGGACCACGCGGTGGTGTAAGTTGCATTATGAAGTGACCCACTTTTATAAAGAGAAGTGGGGATCACTTTTACAATGAAGTTACTTTATAAAAGAAAAGTTGTATGCAAAATAAATAACTCTAAAACAAAATATTAAAGCTACTTATAGTGATTCACTTTTATACTTGAAGTGAAATACACTTTACAATTTGAGCATGAACTTTTTCAAAAAGTAGCAAAAAACGAGACTTTAACTCAAGACCTCTTACTTAATAAAGCAAATTTTAACCAAATGGTCTAGCAAAACATATTGTATTGTTTAGCAAGAGGATTGGGGTTGTTTTTGTTGTCGTGGAAGATGACCTTGGAGAGCGTGCTAAAAAAACTATTTTCACACAAGAAAAAAAAATCCGCTTCTCAATGACAACAAGGGTTAGATATCGGTTAGCTTACCCAAAAGATGCACCTTTTCCTATCTATTTCTTATTTTTTGAGATCGCATAGGGTGTGGGGAAAAGAACATATGCAGATCTAAAAGAGTAGTAACCCAGAAATAAATAATATAAAACCAAAATAATACTCTGCAAAAATTTTAAAAATGCGTATTCAGGCTTTATACCTCCGGATCTGACTGAAATGGTCGTATCCTGGGAAAAAAAAAACCTTTTCGAGTGAAACGAAAAGTGTTTCTAACTAAAATGAGTGCTCTATATGTAATGGAACAATCTTCTCAACCCAAAAATGTACATAAATGACAGAAAATGGAGATGAAGAAAATCGGCTTCACGATCTCGATCTACAACAAGAGCGGGTCTTCAAGCATGATCTGATACCATGTTCAAAAACACATGTATTATAACAGGGGATGGACACCTTCAGTAACCACTCACACAACTAGATCAAATATCAACACACCAATGTTTTGACATGGTAAAACCCCTACAGGGAAACATCCACAGCCCCAACCAATGCGGCCACTTGGAGCGGTTTATTAATTAAAAAGAAAAAGATTACAGAGAGATTTTACAAGAGATTTTATCACAATCGATCATCAACAAATGACCCTCCATTCTCTTTAAATAGATATCATGGGCCAATCTGGTGCTAAGCCATAGATCAATGGTCATTAAGATCGAGGAGAATATGAATCGTCGGATCACTATATGTTGGGAACATATCGTGACCGTCAGATTTCGTAAATACAAATGCATACTAATGCATACTAAAGAAACACACTAAGAAACACATGTTTACCTAATGACACATTAGACCAAGTAGATCTTAACTAACTCCTAAGTGTCTAAATATCCTAACAAATATTACCGCAAGTTTCTCAAGGGTTGTGGTCAATAGTAACACCTATAACAACATTATTAAAAATGAGGCATTTTCTTAGACTCAAGAAGAAACCAAATGTTTTGAAAAACTTAAGGAGGCTATGTGTACAAATCCTTTTCTAGCAATACCTAACTTCATATAAACCTTCATTGTGGAGTGTGATTCCTCAGAGCATGGGATTGGTGAAGTTTTGGTGTATTTTTTAAGACATAACTTACTCAAACAAATTTATGAAAAGTAAATGTTGACCATATTATGAGAAGTTAAGAAACGACGCCCTTACCTAATAAGAAGGCATTTCAAGTAAAAATAGATCATGGTAGTTTGAAGTACTTATTGGAACAACGATTATCTTTAGAATAGAAACAAATATGGGTTAAAAAGATGTTAGGTTATGACTTTGAAATTATTTACAAAAAACAAAAATATGTGGTGGTAGATTCACTTTCAAAGAAAGAAAAAGACACAAAGGGATTACTTTGTGTTATTTCCATTCTACACTCTAATTGGGTGGAAGAAGCAAGGATATAATGTGTTATCCCTAAAGTTGTCCCTGACTGCTAAGGGGAAAGTTAGGGTTCCTCATTTATTGCAATGGTTTATTCTTGTATGTTGAGTTGAGTTTATAGGTCGTTTTTTGGATCAGGTAGTGGATAAACCGGAGAACATAAGGTGTTGGTTACTTGTTTAGAGAAGGTTTCTAAAACACTCAACTTAGTCAATGGCATCTATTATGATGAATTGGATACAAAAGAGATAAAAGGGAAGAAAAGAGAAGCCGCAAGTTTCAAAATCTGTTCACTTACAAACAATATTTTCCAATCCAAAATATCATTTATAAACTAGAAAGAAAAACTTAAATACAAATCCTATGACAAGTGATTTAAACATCAAAATCTTTACTGATGTTCAACATGTAACATGATAAACCAAATGCTTTTCAAAAGATTCAAATGCATTCAAGAAGAATAGAATAAATATACTACATGAATAAGATATTCTAACCATCAAAATGTATTTTCCATTGAGTGCAAAATGTAGTAGATTCCTAGCTATTATAATACAACCCAATATTTTCATTTGTGCCACAAAAGTTGAACCCCAACTTCCTTCCAAGAGGAAGCCCTCTAACTTCTTCATTCATATTCCTTTTTATAAAATTACAGAGCTTAATTCCCTCTAACCAATTCAAACTAATATTCTAAATAAATGGATTTAATCCCATTTTTGTAGCACAAGATTGGGATCTAGTTCGAATTGATGAGGTGGCAACTTTGGAAAATCTAGAAAAAATTGGAAAAAATCAACAAATCTGGAAACAATCAGCCTTAAAATTCCACCTGTACCTCCTAAAAATATATTTTTTGGGGGGAAACGATCCATGTGTTATCTAAACAAGATCATTATTCAAGTGGGTTTTTAATAGTTTTTCCAAATTCTTCACCATTTGCTCGGAAAGCGTGCACAAAGTTGACTGCAAAAAACAGTCACCTACAAGAAATTCTGCATCTTTCTTCATTTTTTTGTTGTAGCTTGGAATTTTGAATTTCCAGATCTCTATTTTTCTAATACATCCTTTACTTCTCCATTAGGAACTATTTTTGTAGTTGGTTGTTCAAGACACAAACTAGCAACATTAATTGTTTCCTCTCTAAATAATTCATTATCATCTTTAAGAATTCCCCCTCCAATGTTAGTATCACCAGGGATAATTGTATTGCCTCCCTAAGAAATGTTTTCTACCAAGTTGTATGGTAAGGCATATGTAGACTCTTTAGTTTGTAGGATCAATGATTTTTTGATTGCTAAATGCCAATTTTCTTGGCTTTTCAACTATTGAAGTTAATGACTCAATAGAGTTTGCAATGCTATCACACATAGAAGAAAAGACATTTGACAATATGCTTGGTGTGGCTGGTGCAGATATAATGTTGGTGGAATCCATATCTTCCTGTCCATCATCTCTAGAGGAGATCACAATTTGTGTTGTGTCTTCAGTTCCCCAAGTGGACTTAGACATTGTTTGTCTTATTGATGATTGTTGACTAAGAATTTTAGCAGAAGAAGGATATGGTTCAGCCATATTTATATTACCTTCATGCTCGAATGAGACTAAATTTGATACCACTTCCTGGGAATGAATATATGTCCTTTCTTTCTTAGTGTTTTCTATGAGGTCATTAGCACTGATATAACCTTCATACTGCCACATTAGGCTTCCATTATATCTAATAGCTAACAAAGATGGAGCAGATTTATGTGGATAGAATGATGAAAAATGAGCAACATCTATGCTTCCTTCTAGAAGATGTAGGACAACTCAGTATTCAGACAAAAACTTCACCACTTCTGAATCCCACAAGCTGGACTGCTCAAGATGAACATGCATCTCACCAAAATCTCCAATACATACTAGCATAATCTTCCTCCATATATTGGTTGTAACTATTTCTTAGACACAAATACTTTAAATGATATTGATGACAATGAAACCTCCATCATCCAGTTGAGGGAATTCAACTGTAGACACCACCTTTTGCAATTGATTATGTTTGTTTTTTCTCAGCTCTGAATATTTTTCAACTTGTATATTAGGGGTTTCTTGTACATGCTCAACATCAGTTTTTTGAAGAGATGATTGAATTTACTGTGACATTTGTCTGGTTCTCCTCCTAGTATAAACCTTATCACATTCCATAAACCTCTGTTTCAAAACTGAGGATGCTATGGGATTACCTGTAGCTATTCATTATCATTTTTCATCCAAATGGCAAACTGGGTCAGGCTTATTTTTGGTCAGCATATCAATATCATCATGATGCTTCAAAATGCCAAATTTGGGACAAACCCAGTTCACGGTTTTTGAGAAAAACATAAAATGGTGGTAGGTTATGGTGGCTCATTTCTAGAAAAATATGGATAAAGCTGACTTGGAATGCATTGGGTTTGTTCATATTACTCTAATGCATGTCCCCTCCAAATCTCAAAGAGAATGGACACTCGATTTGAAAGATGTGATAAAATCAAATTTATAGTGGAGCTCTAAACTCCCTGTACACATTTCTGCAAGATTTCGGGGAAGGATTCTAATAATTCAACCCCTTCTGGTTCCAATCGAAGAACTTGGCCTACCTTTTTATTTGACATATTGTTGCCTGAAAACTATGTACACCCGCAAATGCTAGGGTTTAACTTTGGGCTTCTGAGAATACCTACACATAACAACTGATGAAAACAGATTTTGGCGCAAATAACAATAAGCTACATTTTCTTTATTCAAAACTCTTTTTTAAAAGTCAAAATCATAACTTTGCATGTTTTTGAGTCATGGCATGACAACTGGATTTACTGGAATGTCAACAAAATCTGACCCGTGTTATTGAATTCGTGCATAGGATCAAGTAATCATTTAAATATGACAAACTTGAAAATCATAATCGTTTGCATGATCTTTGGCATGATTTCAGGTTTGTTTACATGATCCTTAGATTTGGATCACATTCGAATAATGATTTCTCATGTGCTACCAGAATAGCAGTATTTTGGTAGCGACCCTGTTTTATGTTTAATACCTATATAAATGCCTTTATTTGCCATTAGGAAATAACCATTGTGATGTGACACATCCCTTTCCATGCACAATTTCAAACTATCCTATAAGAATCAAATCAAAACAAATCACACCAAAATGAGAGGTAAAATGTTTAAAAGGTGCAAGCAAAAAGGCTGAGGACAGGTTTTGATAGAACAAGCTAAAATTTTAGAACAAAAAGGTGGTAATAGGCTTAGGGACTAACATTGGCTCCATCTGGGGATAATGTTATCCTTGTGAGACATTAAGAATTGTAGACCAATGCCTTCTTTTTTCAATTCTACCAATGGAACTTGTGACCCTCACTTTGTTCTTTTCTTATCTGTTCCGACCTTTGTTTTATTAAAGATCACCCATTCTGCATTTCTGAAATACCAAAGTATAAGAAGATAATTGTACACTAATGTCTCCATTGGGCTATGGAGTCTTATTTGATCTTCTAAACACACCATATAAAAAATGCTCAAACAAGGAGCTTATTTATACACAACTTCTACACTAACCAACTGAATTCTTTTGCTCATATGTAGCTAAACTTCCAATGTAACCATTCCAGTATTGTTGTGACCGTAAGAACCTCTTCTCTACAACTGAAATATAAATCAAAGAAGAAATGTAATGGCTTCCACAAAAATCATTTTGGAAATTCATACTCACCGACACATGTTGCTTATATGTTGAAGTATGAAATCTCTAAAAACTTCAAAAAATGGGACTCTATAAAAACTGCTACTGGGTCTTCAAAACCAAGAAAAGTTCCTGTTGATTTAAAAGATATTCCTGCCAATGCATGAATTCTATTTTATTGAGAAAACATTGACCTTCCATACCATTGATTTTATGACAATCAGGGGTAGCAAAACTTCTTTGATTCAGTTGACATTCTTCTAAAATTGTCGAAGGTGTAAAAACTTTATAAGCTTGATTTTTTTTTAGGTTCAAATAGACAAATAAATGGACTTCCTTCAAATTTCTAATGTTCTACTTGTAATTAAATCGTTTCATCCATAATTAAAACCATATAGTCCTAAATATCATTATAAACCAATATGGGTTATTGATTTCCAATATAAACAACAAGATCCTTTTGAGTAGCAACTTTCTTCTCAACAAAATGATCATTTGACATTTTCATAGCAAGATTTAAAAGGTTCTTACTACTATCAACAAAAGACCCTCTACAAGGAAAATCTATACAAACATATTCTACAAACTTATTCATAACCAGATCATTCCTTTGCTCATCTTTAGGAAAAGATTCAACTGTATATGTAAATTCATCTTGTTGATCTAAATTATGAACATGTGCATAAAAATATGAAGATGATGCATCAATATACTGAAAAGAATGTTGATCCATTTTTTATACCTGTTGTTTAAGATGAATGGGATGTTCATCTCTACTGATAATTTTTTCTATTTCTAACTCTTGAATCTAATGCTCAAGATTGACAATGTCAATTACCTCTATGATACCTTTGAGAATCACAACGAAAATCTGCTCTTGACAGAATTCTTGTTATCCCATCATCTTTGAAGAAAAAGATAAAAAAGGTTCTTCTGAATCTTCCATATCACTTCCTTCAAAGTCATTGAATAAAGGAGGATTGTTATAAAATTCTATGTGGATGATGCAAAAATATGATCCTCTGAATGACCTAAATACTCATCAAATATGGATGGATCTTCATCGAAGTTTGGAGCGGTAACTTTATCATTACGCAAACTATTAGAAACATCTGATATAATATCAAATGTACTTATAATATGGCTGCCATCAGTTCCATCTGCAAAACTATCCTCACAAAAATCAGCAAGAAAGTTCATATCACAATCATCCTTATACCCATAGATGGAAAAAAATTGCACTATATATAAAACATCATCTTGTTGATGTAAATTTTCTAGATCTTTGACAGTAGAAAAATATGATTGGTTGATTTCAAGATCTAGAGAAAAACATGAATCTAAAAATGATGCATCAATGCACTGAAAAATACAATTCTAATATATGCAGTTCATACTCTTCATCTTTGTCCCAAATCTGATATGAGAGATTTCCACAAGCTCGAAGTTTGTCCTCAATTTCCTTAGCATCTATAAACATTTGTTGCAAGGTTAAATATTTCCTTTCTCTACGGAATAAAGTTAGATAAGGATGATAATGAATTGCAGTGTAAAACACCCTAGCAACACATTTAGATGGACAAATATCAATAGGCATACTCAGATAAAAGTTCTGAAATATCCTATTAAAGATGACAACAGGCTCATCCCTCCTTCTCTTCATGGCACAAAACTTAGATAGGTATTTCTCATAAGACTTTTTCTCACCCCAATATCTAAGGAAAAGATCATGAAAATCTGCCCATGATCCTATTGAATCATCCTTCAAGTTTCTAAACCATATCCTAGCATCTATGTGTAAAGATTGGGAGAATGTTCTCACAAATACATCCTCATGAATGATTTCAAAGTTGTCTGTAAAACTTTGAAAATCATCCATATGTTTTTCTATTGTTACATGATCTTCTCCACTAAACTTAGGAAGATACTCTAGAAAATTAGGAGGAAAATCATGGAGGACAAATGGCATCTTCTGAGGTTTGTAACCCTCTTGAATATTGGAATAAACTTTAGTGAGATGATGACAAGGTACAACAATGATTGCAGGAGGTAGTGAATCAACTATATTATAAACAAGTTTACAAGATGGGTTGTCTTCAGGAGGAACTGAAATATGGACATCATGATCCTCATATGGTTCAAATGAAGGAAATGGATCAAGATAAACAATACAAGAAGAGGGGAAATCCTCTTTTCTTAAGGAGGAATATAAAATTGTAGTTTTATGGTCATATAAATATACAAAGCATAGGATATTTCTTCCGACATGCAACAGGAAATATATGAAAGAATTTATGAAAAATAATATAAGCTCATGGAGGAAACTTGTAAGTTGATACCTTGTCTTTCCCTTCTGCCTTTTCATTTTTATGTTAATAGGGTTCATCCTTCAGTGGAGTATTTTAATCGTGGAGTTTCCAGGTGAACGATATGCAGTCACAATTCTGTGTCTAAATCTTGTTCACCACCAAGAGCTAGCTCTGATCATTATCGTTCTCCCAGGGAAATATTTATTCATTACTTCATTCGCTGACAATGATGCCAAAAGATGTTATCCCTAAAGTTGTCCCTGAATGTTAATGGGAAAGAAAGGGCACCTCAATTATTGCAATGGTTTATTCTTGTATGTTGATTTGAGTTTATAGGTTGGTTTGTGGATCTGGTAATGGATAAACTGGACAACATAAGGTGATGGTTACTTTTTTAGAATAGGTTTCTAAAACACTCAGCTTACTCAATGGAATCTATTATGATCAATTAGATACAAAAGAGATAAAATGGAAGAAAAAAGAGGCTAGAAGTTTCACAATCTGTTCACTTACAAACAAGACTTTCCAATCCCAAATATCATTTAGAAACCAGAAAGAAAAACTTAAATACATATACTGTGACATGTGATTTAAACAACAAAATATTTACAGATGTTCAACATGTAACATGATAACCAAATGAATTCAAGTAGAATAAAAGAAATATAATATAAGAATAAGATAGTCTAACCATCAAAATGTATTTTCCATTGAGTGCAAAATGTAGTATATTCCCAACTATTATAATACAGACCAATATGTTCCTTTTGTTGGATTACTGAGAGGGGGGGTGAATCAATAATAGAGCAATTTAATCCTTTTTAACCATAAAATGCAAGTTTTATATCAATGTAGCATTATCATCCAATAGTTGTAGAGTAAATAAACAATGAACAAATGAGAAATCATACACATACACAGTACACCAACGTTTTTATGTGGAAACCCAAAGTGGGAGAAAACCACATAATGCTTTTTCTTATATGTCTTTAAGGATTACATTCATTGAAGCACCAACTTCCTTTTTTTTCCAGTTGCAACTGTAAGGAGGCTCCAACCCCGTAGTTTCTCAGGCTACAACATGAGTGAAGCTCCAACTCCCCAATTCTATGGCTACAACCAGAAGGAGGATACAACCCCCTATGTTCTCAGGATACAACCGAAAGGTGGCTACAACCACCTGTCCTTGCCCCATCCAACCACCCTGAGAATGATGGAACCACTGTCACACTATCTAATCCAGGATCTTTTCATCGAGTGACTTATAAAACATTGCATTAAATGAGTGTAAATTAAAGTGCACCATTAAAGAATGAAAATCTCAAAATGGAAGAGACATAAGCATCAAATCTTAACACAAAAACTTGATAACGAAGTTTTTCCCTGGTGGATTACGTCTCTGGGTCATGCTCTCAAATGGGTAGGATCTTTCATTAACTCAACAAAGGAATTTGGTAAAATCCATAAGTATACCTCATTCTGAAATCAAGCTACAGAAATAATGTTTAGATCATAAAATGGATAGCACCACTGAATTCGTGACGTCGAATTACCCAAGAATGAGTGTCTCCACGCCTTGATCCAACTCTGGCACTGCCAATCCCAAGAAGAAATCTATCTCAGTTTTTGTGCCCTCTGCAACCTGCATTAATGACTGGACTGCATCATTTTTCGTTCCCAAATGGTCGTACAGTATGCGCGCCTCCCCCTTGGTGGTTGGGTGGATGTGACATTTAATATTTGTTTTGGGCATTGGTTACAATGTGTGGCCCATGGCCTGTTGGTTAGGGCGGATATGTTAAGGTGCATGTGAGGGAGGAGGTCTCGGGGTCAAACCCACGGGCCTCACCCTTTTGGGATTTGTATTTGTTACAATATATATATAACTATGTCCACTCCGCTAGTTCAATGGTGGTGCTAGAACCATATCCAAACGATTTAACCGTGGAT
>JASDQU010374795.1:49556-67124 GCA_032191745.1 Picea mariana | reverse complement strand
AGGACTTCTATTGAGCTACCTTTAGCTCTATTCCAGTACCACCTTTCACTATTTGGTGTGCTACCTCCCTCATGCATTTCCAAAATTCCTCCAAGACAGGCTGGTATTGAGGGAGGTAGCACACCAAATAGTGAAAGGTGGTACTGGAATAGAGCTAAAGGTAGCTCAATAGAAGTCCTATCCAATCTTTCCTGTACATATCGGAAAATTTTCATTGCTAAACCTAGGCAATTCTAAAGTGGAAGCCGAAGCACTAGAAAAAGTTAAACTGGTAGATATCGAACACAGAAAGCATGACCCTTATCAATTAGTAAACAGACATTTGATGCACTGCAATATGAAAGTTTATGAACACGAAAAGTCTGTTTATGATGATATATTCAAAGAGGTTAAAACCTATGAGGAGGTATTGAACAGGGCATGGGCCTTATCACCCAACTTATAGACCGGTTTCATGTCCTTCCAAAGTCACAAGCGAAGTTGTTTGCCAAATATTTTGTAGGGTGAATCCACAACCCCTCCTTCAGAGCAGGAAGGGCCTCCCCCAAGTTTTGAAACAGATGTACAGGATAAAATGAATACAAAGGGGAAAATGAAGGAGATTGAAATGCCTTCACAAGAAACAAAAGTTCCTCAGACAGAAAAATCAGAGGCAGGGAAAGGAAAGGAGTTGGAAACATTCCTAGAAACCCCTGAGGATTTTCCCAAAAAAGTAGGAGGAACAACATCGACAGAACTTGGAAGTCCCATTACTTCTTTGAATCCATTGCAGTCTACCTATGGAAACCCCCAAGAAGGAGCTCTATATGTTAGTGATCTTGAGCATATTTCTAGGGATGAGATTCCTTCCTTTGATTACTTTTTCAGTAAAAAGAGGAAGGCTATCCTGAAACAGGAAATGCATCCAAGAGGAAACATGATGATAAAAAAGCACAAGATCATTGTAGATGGACAAAAACTTGAAGAAGGGGAATTTGCTATAGAAATAGCAGGTACAATGGGAGCCTTAGCATCGGAAAATATATACTCTGTGGGTAATTTGAGAACTATGTTGCAGCAGAAAGATCAGATGATAGCTCAGCTACAAAATCAATTAAAGGAGACTAAAAGAAGTATCAGTTGAGAGATAAACAAAGGTCTAGAACGAGCCCGATTCAATGACATTCAAGATATTCAAAAACTGAAAGCAAGCTTAGATGAAGCAAACCTGAAAATACAGGTCAGTCAAGCACAGGTCCTACAACAAGAAAAAATGAATAAACAGTTACAAAATAAGATTAATTCCATTCAAAATCAAGTGGTAGAGCTTGAAATCTTTCAGGCCCAAGTGTTGGAAATACATACAAAGATAGAAAAAGAGCAACAGGGAGTGTTTTTTAAGCTGGAATTTATTCAAAATTACTTTCAAGAAACAAGTAGATCCTTGGAGAGTATTCTCCTGAAGGAGATTATTCTCCTGAAAGAGAGAGAAGTGAAAGCAGCCAGAACAACTTTTCAAAAAGCAGTGCCTCTTTCAACAAAAGAGGAGGTCAGAGAGACTCAGAAGCTATCTGTTTCAGAGAAGATTAAAGGTAATATAGTAATCAAGGTATGGGAGGCAAACCTCACAGAAAACAAGAGAATAACCAGAGAGGTTAATGACGACTGTCAAGGAATTTTCAACCTTTTAGAGAAAGCTTCATTGAACATTGGAAGAAACAATTGTCCAGGGTCATTAGGAGAAATTAACATTGTTAAGCATCAATTAAGATTCAAAGAGGATCTAGAAGAAATTCAGCTAGAGATCCCACAAATAAAGGTAATCAATGTTACTCAAATTGACAAATGGATGGTGATGCCGAAATTAAAGTTACAAACTATTAAGTTCACAAGAAAGATAATCGAAGACCGTCTACCTGAACTACAGAGAAAGTTCTTCTTATTTGAGGTGAAAGATATTCCAGAAGCCCCCAGAGTTTTGGTGCAGTTTCTGGGAAAATGTGTTCATTGTCTTAAAACAGAAGAAGGAAGTTCATCAACGTAGACGTGAAATATTGTTTTGGATATTTTCATCATCGAAATAATAAAGTAGTTAAAATAGAAATGTAAACGGTTCATCATTGATCATTCATGTAACCGTCAGTCTTCAGAAGTTAGTTAATCACCAACGGGAACAATGTTTGGTGATCATGTATAAATATAATTTCACAAGACTGAGAAGAGGCTTTTGGTTTTTTGGGAGTCGATTGTATTAGAAGTTTTCGGATTTACAATGATATAGATAATGCAGAAGAGATTCCAAATTCTGTCACCTTGAAGCTATGTGTTCCTTCACTCTGTTTTCAATATCTTTCAACTTCTTTCATTCCATGTCTTTCTAATGAATGATCAGCTATAGTTTAATTCAAAATTCTACTGTAGTTTGAATTTATTTGATTATCAAAACATTTACATTTTTTCCTCTGTGATTGCTATTAGCAGTTTCAAGACCTATAGGTCAGTTAGATTGTTATATTTTATACTTCATTAGAAATCTTGTTTTTCCTCTCTTTCTTTTGTTATGATATGAGATTCTTTCATGATTAAAGCCTCATATTCTTCAACAGTGTTACTTTATTATTATTTTAATATTCTCAAATTACTTCAAGTACAGGAAACAACCTTTACTGTTATTATGTTATTATTTTGAGTTCTAAAATTCCTTTTCTATTTCATCCCACAAAATTGAAGCAACAAATTTTAAAATTCTTTATAATTCAATAAAATTTTACACCTCATGACTGTCCCAAGTAGTAGACAACCTAACATAGAACCTGGCCTACAGAATCAAACTAGCATTTCTTTGAACTTATTTAATACTATCCTACAAACAACAACTACCCAAGTCGAATTAGAACATTCATGGGCAGTTATTGAGAGAGAAATTAGCATTCAAGAACAATGGGAAGCTAGACAGAGACAGTTGAGAAACCAACTCTGATTTTCCCTTCACAATTGATTCTTACTCCTTAATTCTCTTTATATTTTCGGATTCCTTGATGGTATACTTTATAGCCTTAAAATATAAAACCAGGAACGACATCTTTTTGGCACCGTTGTCTGGGAACGAAGAAACGAAACTTTTCCCTGGGAAGAACGACATTGACACTTTCTTTCTTTGATAGTGAAAAAAGATAGAAACCTTCTAAGGCTACCTTTATTTTTCACTTGGCAACTCCACGATAAGTAAAATAGCTATTAGTTGAAAGAGCACCAGAAAGAACTTGGATGACAAGTAGAATTCGCCAGTCTCTAATCTGGAAAAGATTTTAAAATCACGAAGATACCTTAGACAAATCATTTCACCCATACATACTATTTGTCAGCCTGACTTTACGTAGTTGAACTTTAATGAAACACTCGAGAGATCGGTCTCGCTTCCCCTTTCATACGATACATTCTCTTTTCCTAAGGTATATTCCCTAGACTTCCGTGAGCCTTCTCCTCACACATTCTAAGCCTTAGTCTCAAATCTATCAATGGCTGCACATGGAGGCACAGGAGCTAGGGGTGGTGCCCCAGAAGGACCAACAGGTGGCCAAGCACCGCTTCCTGGAATCTTTGCTAAGGTGGCTGCCAGATATGCCCTCCTTGTCCTCCCAGTTCCCCTACATGACCTTCCTGAAAATTATATGAAAATCCTTCCCAAATTTACGAGGGAAGGATATTTAACCACTCAAGAACACATAAATTTCTTCGACCGATTCGCCGACATCCTTGGAATCGAACATGAAGATGTCTATTCTAGACTCCTCATTTAGACTTTTGAAGGACAGGTAAGGACCCGGTTCCGAGCCTTAGCAGTAGGATCTTTAAGATCTTACGAAGAACTTGAAAACACTTTTATCAAACAATGAGGGGAGAGGAAAGACCACCTCTATTACCTAACTGAATTGGATCCCTTAGAAAGAAAAACTTAGAATCGGTTCTCGAGTTTATGCAAAGGTTTAATAAGTTGTATAATAAAATCTCGGTCGAGGTTAAACCTTCTCAATCCACAGCAAAGGTGACTTTTGCTGGAGCCTTTGATCTAGATTTCGCTTTATTATTGAGAGAAAGGAGATCAACAGATCTCACGAAAATGCAAGATGATGCCCTTGAAATCGAATCGAACATGATGGAATCAGGGAAATTAAAAGAAAAAATAGAAATTGGGAACAAAGAAATTAGGAAATTCAAAGAACAAGGTGGATCCTCAGGATCGGGGAAATCATCAGGAGATAAAATAGACGAGATGGCTAGGGTAATTAGATAAATTTCAAGTAAGATCTCAAAAATGGAACTAGATAAATCAAAAAGGGATAATTTTCCTAGGAAGGATTTTAGAAGGAATCCTGATCCTTGGGCCCCACGGAAAACAATCAAGAATGAGGATCAAAAAATCCCAACCCCCTTCAAAAGTGAACTTTATTGGAGAGGAAGACCTAGAAGATTTTGAAGAGTTAGATGAGGATATAAATAATCTTGGCGACTATAGTAAATCACCCTATTTATCAAGACGAGATTACGAAAAATCCTTAAATAAAGAAATTAGATTGGAAGATGATGTTACCAATGATACTTCTGAAGATTTGACCTATCAGGGTATCGTAGATGATATTATAGCTGAACTACATGAGAAATACAATTTAAGACCTAGGAACAAGACTCTTCCAACCGCCCCAACAAAAAAGATCTTGCCTAGGGGCGAAACTAATGAAGCGGCTCCAAAGGTTGCCGACAAACAAACTGTAAAAACCCAAACCGCCAACATGCAACCTTTCAAGCCAAAGTCAGTAGGAACACCCGCCGTGAAAACACAGGTTTCTGTGAGTGAAACCAAATCCGCACCACAAAGAAAAGCTGAAAAGAAAGGAATGGAGACCCCAAACATAGAGAACAACAAGGCCCTGGGAAATTTTAGTCTGGAAAATGAAATAAACAAAATCAAAATCCCTATCCCACTTGTTGAACTGGCTAAAAATACCATATATAGAAAACAAATTGCTAAAATGATTATCTTTTCAGAAGACGAAAGCTAAGTCGATGTCATCAAATTAGAAGATGATAAGCCAAACATAGTTTTTGGTCTGCATTTCGAAGGTGCGAGAGACACTGTTACCCCCTTCTATATCATGTTGACCTTGTTCGACCACCTACTTCATAACTGCATGCTAGATTCTGGAGCATCTCACAATGTGATGACAAAATCCATTATGGAGAAACTAGGTCTCGAAATCACCAGGTCATATGGAGACTTATATTCATTTGATTCAAGAAAATTCAAATGCATAGGAATGATTAAAGACTCGGTGGTCAATTTGGCACAAATGCCCGCAAAAAGCATTCTTATGGACATAGTGGTCACCGATATCCCTCCAAAATATGGTATGTTATTATCTAGGTCATGGGGTGCCAAGCTTGGAGGATCTCTCCAACTTGACATGACATATGCTACGATTCCATTTTTTGGGGGATAGTACATGCGCTTATATAGAGAAACTAGATTGGCTTTCACAGTAGGTGATCCACATAACCCAAATAACCACCCGTATATATTGTCAATCAAGATTTAGGTAGTTGTATCTTATCCATTGATGACGATATTGATGTAGGTATAGACGAAAGTTGTACAGAAGAAAAAAAAGAAAATTAAAAAATTAAAAAAAAATGTATATAGCACTAGTGTATGGAAGATGTTTTCTGATGGTGCTTCATCCTATTTTGGAGATGGAGCAGAGGCTCTCCTTTTAGCTCCTGATGATCAATTCGTAATTCCCTTCTCCTACAGACTACAGTGGAATGAGGAACACACTAATAATGTTTGTGAGTATGAAGCCTTAGTGTTAGGGTTAGAAGCCACTAGGAGAATGAAAATTAAAAACCTCGAAGTCTTTGGTGACGTCGAGTTAATCATAAAACAGGTAAACCGACAGTATCAGGCCAAACATCCTAGGTTGAGGTCCTACAGGAATTGCGTCTAGGATCTTATTGATAATTTCTTCTCTTCTATCAAGTTTTATTTCATTCCAAGAACTGAAAACCAACAAGCTGATGCGTTAGCCAAATAAGCCTCAACGTTCACACCTCCCACTGTGTTTAAACTAAAGTATCACATAAAAATGAGGCACCTGCCTTCTATACCGAATAACATACAACATTGGCAAGTCTTTGAGGACGATGAATAGCTTCGCAAATTTTTGGAATCAATAGACGAGTTTGCTGAAACGCACTCTGACCAAGAAAACCAAAATGATCCCATTTGGATCATGCAGGAAGGGGAGGATCCTCAAGAGTTTCACGATAAAATCATGAATCACCGAATGCTCGTTCTTAAAAATAACCAGATCCCCAAGGGCCTGTTTCCCTTGGAAAGATTATTCAATCAAGATGACAATCCTTCAAAATCCACTCAACAGCCTCAACCTAAAGAGGTTGAGGACTGTGACATAGGTATTAAAGGAAACCCGTGGATGGTGAAACTATCCAAATATTTGTCCACAAAAACCAAAATTAAATATGCAGAGTTGCTTAGAAAGTACAAAGACATCTTCTCTTGGTCATATGAAGAGCTAAGAACCTATGACACCTCTGTGATTGAACACAAGCTACCCCTGAAGCCTGGTGTCAAACCCTTTAGACAAAAACTTAGACAAATCAATCCTATTTTATTTCCCGTGATCGAAAGGGAAGTTAAAAAGCTCCTGGATGCAAAAATAATTGTACCACTGAGATATTTTGATTGGGTAGAAAACCTGGTCCCGGTTAGAAAGAAAAACGAGGAAATTAGACTGTGTGTCAATTTCAAAAATCTAAATAAGTCCTCACTCAAAGATAATTACCCCCTACCCAAAATGGATCACTTTTTAGAAAAAGTAGTTGGGGCAAATAGGATGTCGATGATCGACAGGTTTTCCGAGTACAATCAAATTGTCATGAGTGAACACGATAAAGAAAAAACAACCTTCACCACCCCTTGGGGTACATTTATGTACGACACGATGCATTTTGGTTTAATGAATGCAGGTGCTAATTTCCAACGTGCTATGGATATCGCTTTCATTGGTGAAAGAGACAAATTTGTGGTTATCTATCTTGATGATCTAACCGTCTTTTCTAAATATGATGAAGATCATCTAATACATCTCAAGAAGAAGTTTGAGAAATTTCGCAGGTTTGGTTTGTCTTTAAACCCCAAAAAGTCTCACTTTGCTATGCAAGAAGGTAAAATCTTGGGCCATATTGTGTCTCGAGATGGAATTAGAATTGACCCTAAAAGAGTTGAAGCTATAGACACAATAAATATCCCTAGGAATGTAAAAGAGATTCAATCATTCTTAGGAAAAATAATTTTTTTGAGGATATTTATTCCAAACTTTGCTAAAATAGTGAAATTGATCACAGATATGCTAAAGAAAAACAACGAAGTGAAATGGACAACAGAAGCTAAAGCATCATTTACACGCATCAAGAAGGTTATAAGCAAGGCACCCATACTAGCAAGCCCTGATTATATAAAGGATTTTCTTATTTTCTCATTCGTCTCCGAACACACACTTGCCACGGTACTCCTCCAGAAAAATGAAGAAGGTTTCGAGCAACCAATAGCCTTTTTTAGAAAAATTCTTAGAGACGTCGAACTTAGATATAATATAATGGAAAAACAAGCATATGCTATGGTGAAGGCGTTAAAGGCTTTCAGAACCTATGTTTTTCACTCTAAGGTAATTGCATACGTACCCACTAGCTCCGTAAAGGATATTTTGGTTCAATTCGACAGTGATGGCAAAAGAGGACGGTGGCTTGCCAAAATTCAAGAATTCAACTTGGAGATAAAGCCAACGAGACTAGTAAAGGGGGAAGGTTTAGCTAAACTCTTAGCTGAATCAAATTTCAGAGCTCTCAGAATAAATGGTTTACAGGGAGGTGAAGAGTGTGTGGACATGAACGAGCTCGATGAACAAATAACTGAAATCTGAATCGAAGAGAAGTTTGTTTCATCAGATTGGTAGAAATACATAGTGTCCTACCTGTTGACCTTGAAGTGCCCAAATGACTTATCCCCGTCTAAAGCTAGAATGTTGAAGCTGCATGCGGTCAAGTACTATATATCCAAAAGACATTTGTATTGGAAGGACCCTCTTGGCTTCCTGTTAGTTTGTTTGGTTGAATCAGAAACAAAGAAGGCCATAAGCCAATTTCACAAAGGAGTGTGTGGAGGAAATAAAGCCTAGAGGGAAATGACTTATAAGATCCTAAGGGCAGGATATTATTGGCCCAAACTTTTCTTAGATGTCAATGCCAAGGTCCAAGCTTGCAACCCTTGCCAATTGTTCGCAGGCAAGCATAAACTCCTAGCAATGCCATTGGTTCCGGTCAAAACGGAAGCTCCTTTGAAGCAATGGGGATTATATTTCATAGGTGAAATTAATCCTCATTCTAGTGCTCAACATAGATGGATCCTGACTGCTACAAATTACTTCACCAAATGGGTGGAGGCTATTCCAACTAGAAGGGCTACGGATTCGGTGGTAATAGATTTCTTAGAAGAGAGCATTTTGTCTAGATTCGGCTGCCCCTGAAAGATAGTCACAGATAACACCCAAGCCTTTAAATCTATGGCTATGGTCAATTTTTGCCAAAAGTACAATATCGTGCTTGGTCATTCCACGACATATTACCCCTAGGGAAATGGGTTGGCTGAGTCTTCAAACAAGAGCCTAATCAATATAATTAAAAAAGTGTTGAGCGAAAAGAAGAAATCTTGGCATGTGCATTTGAAATATGCTCTGTGGGAAAATCGAATAGGCACAAAAAAGTATATCGGCACTTCTCCTTTCCAAATGGTGTACGGGACCGACGTAGTGTTACCTATAAATCTAGTGCTTCCCATAATGAAACTTTGGCAAGATGATAAGGAAGAACCAAATCATGTCACAAGAAGGATAAATCAGTTGATTGAAGTCCAACAGCACAGGGTTGAAGTAGACGAAAGGTTGCAGAAATACCAAGATGACATGAAAGTGTTATTCAATCGTAAGGCCAAAGACAGGGATTTTCTACCCGAAGATTTGGTTTTAAAATGGGATGATAGGAAGGAGGAATCGACAAAACATGGTAAATTTGATCACATCTAGTACAGACCGTTCAAGGTAACAACTCCTGAAGGAAAAAATTCATTTCTGTTAGAGAATTTGGGCGGTACAATCCTCAACACCCCTGTCAACGGGCATTATTTAAAACATTATATGGAATAATTGATTTCCAAAATTCCCACTGTATATATCGATTTGTGTTTTCTTTTTTCATGTTTTCATAATTTGTTTTGGTAAGTCTACTTTCGTTAAAAAAATAAAATAGGTAAATGTTTTTCTAGAAGTAGGAATACGATTTTTCAATACATTCAATTCTTATAAAGCCCTGATACTCTTCGTATTGTTCCCTTACAGGATCTCGGCTTACAACCAAATGGAGCAAACGGACGGCCATATATCGAAAGATGAAATTCGTCGAAAACAGGTGATAGAAAGATTTTCCTTATTTCAAAAGAGAACGAAAATGGTAAGAAAAGGTTTGAATTCCATAAAAGTCTATTTTTCAAACAAAGGTCTCTAAATTGCAGTGATGGTTTTGTAAGTGTGATATGTCACTAAAAGAAAGATTTATTACTCTAGGCCCTAAGAGTTTCGCCTAGATAAAAATAAGAGGTAATTAAAATAAACAAAGAGAGAAAAGCGTCTTTGAGAAAGAGTTCCAAGAGTTGGGTTTAACCCATAACCCTTGTTTTTCGATTTCCGGGTTTTTCTACGTCGCCCCTTTCTACCCTCGGTTTTGCCTTCTTAAAAGACCAAACATATTTTCAGGTTTCCCATAGAGGGAGAAGATATTACGTCTTAGCTTTGGAATATGAAAAACAGATCTTAAGAGGTAAAACAGTCCTCATAACTCCTCACTCTCCGACTAAACAAAGTTATGCGTAAGCCGATCCTAACTCTCCTAGGTTTCTTAACAATTTTCTGGGGATTTAGGCTTGCTCGAAAGAAGACCCTTGGAATTAATCTTTCCCTTTTTCCCTGTGGGCTAAGGTGATTTGAAAGTTAAGAAATGGTTGGTCCAAGGTAATCAAAGCAAGTTGACATACCTCCACTGGAAATTTTACACAAATACCATCCCTGGTATACTTACTACCACTGATTTCCCCCACTTCGTGTTCAAAAAGTAAAATATAAGACAGATGGTGAAAGGAAATTCATATTTGATTGCCCCCAACTAGTCCAACAAGACGATGAAAGGAAATTCATTTAAATAATTGCCCTCATCTCAGTGTTTAAATGCATAATTATGATTCGAAGTGGTGAAAGGAAATTCAGTAAAAAGGGACAGATAACTTCACCGGGGTACTGAACAGGCTCGCTGGCAGTGAAGCAATATATGAGGTATCTGTAAGGCTGTCATACGTAAATTTCACTCTACTCTGTTTACCATCCTTTTTGAAACCAGATCTGCATCCCAAGTCCAGACAGGGCTCCCCAATTAAAAACATGAAATTTACTTCGTTTGATGCAAGCCAAAAGCCATAAAATCTGTTGGATTTCCTAGGATTGTTTTGATCATCTTAAAGCAGACTTAAATTTAGTAGCCAGAAGGAGAAGATCATGAATGGGACTGTAGCTGAGTTTACAACACATGGGAGTTTTGAAAAGCTTTTCAGAAGTAAAGAAGAAATCTCTTTTTCCCTCTGTATCCCCTTCCTAAGAAAATTCCACAGAAAGAAGCCTTTGACTCCATTAACCCAATAAAGGCACTAAGTCTACTCGTTCTCCTCATCCCACAACGAGACGAGGTCCCCAATTGGAGCCTATTTTGAAACAATTTTTAAAATTTTTATTTCTAAGGCTAAAATTTTCCTTTTTCGTGTTTTGGCTTTTCATAAAGCATAACCCTCACTATATTTTCAAAAAGGTTGGTACCAAAATCTTGAAAAGATTTATTCTTTAAATAATAAAAGGAAAAAAAAAAAACCAAAAATGTTATAAAAGTCCCCACGCGCTTTCTATAAAGTTATTTGTTTTTAATCACGAAAATATTAAAACCGTTAAGACTAATCTTTAAAAGTTTTTCGGGGTTCGGGGTTTACTGAGAACTTATGTTTTATTACATATCCAATCACAGAATCCCAATCCCCGATTTCCCGAAAAATGGAAGTTACTAATTATTAAAGATTACGTTAATCGTATCGCAATTTCGGGATACAGGATTCAATGATAACATACCTCTTGTCAACATGATCCCCGAAATCCCGAAACGCGAAGTCTCGACTCATAATCTGTGTTTAGAGTGATTTAACCTTGTTTTGGAAGTTAGTCTTTCATCCTGATTAATTAATATACTAATACGAAGTTAATGCTTAACTTAATCTCATCGCGATTTCACGATTTCGGGAATCGAGTTTTATTGATCACATATCTCATGTATTCACGACCCCTGGTTTCCCGAAAGAATGGAGGTTAGTTTAATAATATTAATTAATTAATATACTAATACGAAGTTAATGCTTAACTTAATCTCGTCTCTATTTCGTGATTTCGGGAATCAAGTTTTATTGATGACATACCTCTTGTCAACATGATCCCCGAAATCCTGAAACGCAAAGTCTTGACTCATAATCTGTGTTTAGACTGAATTAAATCTGTTTTAAAAACATGATTAATGCTAATTAAACTAAGGTATTTTCTTATTTTCGTTACCGTTGAATGAAATATTTCGAATTTTGAATCTGAGATTGCCGAAATACAGCCTTATTAATAAACCGATAACTGATAAATGTTGTGTGTATCTCAGAAATATTTTTTGCATTAAATGTAATTGATTACAGGTCAGCTGCATCAGTGCTTTTGTCATAAAATGAGTTTAAGGCGAATTAAAAATCTGTGTTCCAAAACCTATGCTTGTTCTATCCTTCAAAGGTACTTCGCATTCAGCCAAGCTCATACACTCTTTTCCTGTGACAGGTTTTTCTTATAACATAAAGCTATGGCACCAAAGAAAGCACCGAAGAAGAGTGAAGATATAGAGGAGATGCATAACCCAGAAGGAGATATCATATGTGACACTACGCCGCACGCCATTGACTCAATTAAATGTTGGACAGAAATCTATGAACTCCTGGATTATGAAATAAAAAATTCTCCTGCTGATTCTGACAATCACTTTCGGGATATAGCAGAATCGGAGCTTCATAAGATCACAGCACGCCCTCGACTCATGGCATACAACGACATGATCAATTGGGCCTTGGAGAAGGTCGATATCCCGACAAGAAGAATTTTAAATGATCAAGCGGTCGTTGTCGGCTCATTCAGGCTAGAGCATATACAAGTAATGTACAAACTCTCACCAAATCCTAAGTACATTTATAATGCTGAGTTTATAGCTGAATTTCAAAGGAAAGAGTGTACTGAGGTAGATCAAACATATCCTCTGATTACTTTGTCAGTAAAAAGAGGAAGGCTATCCTAAAACAGGAAATGCATCCAAGAGGAAACATGATGATAAAAAAGCACAAGATCATTGTAGATGGACAAAAAATTGAAGAAGGGGGATTCGCTACAGAAATAGTAGGTACAATGGGAGCCTTAGCATCGGAAAATTTATACTCTGTGGGTAATTTGAGAACTATGTTGCAGCAGAAAGATCAGATGATAGCTCAGCTACAAAATCAATTAATGGAGACTGAAAGAAGTATCAGTCGAGAGATAAACAAGGGTCTAGAACGAGCCCAATTCAATGACATTCAAGAGATTCAAAAACTGAAAGCAAACTTAGATGAAGCAAACCTGAAAATATAGGTCAGTCAAGCATAGGTCCTACAGCAAGAAGAAATGAATAAACAGTTACAAAATAAGATTAATTCCATTCAAAATCAAGTGGTAGAGCTTGAAATCTTCCAAGCCTGGGTGTTGGAAATACATACAAAGATAGAAAAAGAGCAACAGGGAGTGTTTTTTAAGCTGGAATTTATTCAAAATTACTTTTAGGAAACAAGTAGATCCTTGGAGAGTATTCTCCTGAAAGAGAGAGAAGTGAAAGCAGCCAGAACAACTTTTCAAAAAGAACTGTCTCTTTCAACAAAAGAGGAAGTCGGAGAGACTCAAAAGCTATCTGTTTCAGAGAAGATTAAAGGTGATATAATAATCAAGGTATGGGAGGCAAACCTCACAGAAAACAAGAGAATAACCAAAGAGGTTAATGATGACTGTCAAGGAATTTTCGACCTTTTAGAGAAAGCTTCATTGAACATTGGAAGAAACAACTATCCAGGGTTGTTAGGATAAATTAACATTGTTAAGCATCAATTAAGATTCAAAGAGGATCTAGAAGAAATTCAGCTAGAGATCCCACAAATAAAGGTAATCAATGTTACTCAAATTGACAAATGGATGGTGATGCCGAACTTAAAGTTACAAACTATTAAGTTCACAAGAAAGATAATCAAGACCATCTGCCTGAACTACAGAGAAAGCTCTTCTTATTTGAGGCGAAAGATATTCTAGAATCCCCCAGAGTTTTGGTGTAGTTTCTCGGAAAATGTATTCGCTGTCTTAAAACAGAAGAAGGAAGTTCATCAACGCAGACATGAAATCTTGTTTTGGATATTTTCATCATCAAAATAATAAAGCAGTTAAAATAGAAATGTAAACAATTCAACACTGTTCATTCATGTAACCATTAGTCTTCAGAAGTTAGTTAATCACCAACGGGAAAAATGTTTGGTGATCATGTATAAATATAATTTCACAAGACTGAGAAGAGCCTTTTGGTTTTTTGGGAGCCGATTGTATTAGAAGTTTTCGGATTTACAATGATATAGATAATGCAGAAGAGATTCCAAATTCTGTCACCTTGAAACTATTTGTTCCTTCACTATGTTTTCAATATCTTTCAACTTCTTTCATTCCATGTCTTTCTAATGAATGATCAGCTATAGTTTAATTCAAAATTCTACTGTAGTTTGAATTTATTTGATTATCTAATCATTTACAGTTTTTCCTCTATGATTGCTATCAACAGTTTCAAGACCTGTAGGTCAGTTAGATGGTTATATTTTATACTTCATTAGAATTCTTGTTTTTCCTCTCTTTCTTCTGTTATGATAGTAGATTCTTTCATGATTAAAGCCTCATATTCTTCAACAATGTTACTTTATTATTATTTTAATATTCTCAAATTACTTCAAGTACAGGAAACGACCTTTACTGTTATTATGTTATTATTTTGAGTTCCAAAATTCCTTTTCTATTTTAACCCACAAAACTGAAGCAACAAATTTTAAAATTCTTTATAATTCAATAAAATTTTATGCCTCATGACTGTCCCAAGTAATAGACAACCTAACATAGAACCTGGCCTACAGGATCAAACTAGAATTGCTTTGAACTTATTTAATACTATCCTACAAACAAAAACTACCCGAGTCGAATTAGAACGTCGATGGGCAGTTATTGAGAGAGAAATCAGCATCCAAGAACAATGGGAAGCTAGACAGAGACAGTTGAGAAACCAACTATGATTTTCCCTTCGCAATTGATTGTTACTCCTTAATTCTCTTTATCTTTTCAGATGCCTTGATGGTATACTTTAGAGCCTTAAAGCATAAACTCAGGAACAACACAATGTGTCACCTTCCTTCTCCTACCACATGTATTGTACGGATGTTGACGTCAACAGTACAGATTTTCACTCATCCCCTGGTGACTGGGCTAGGTTTACCAAACTCTAATCACAAATATATTTGAATCCGTAACTCTGTTTGACAATTCATTTGTGTTGTTAGAAATATTGAAACGCACTCTTCACAATCATGTCATTTTCACTAAGTTTTGGGAACTTTGAATTTTTTCCCTTTCTTTATCTACTGAAGCCATTCTGAGTGTCCTGAGTTGCCTCTGTGAGTTCTGAGTTGTTCTTAGCCTTCTCTGGATCGTTTTGGACCACCAAAAGATTTCATCAATCAATAGGTAAGTGAGGGAATATTCCTCTCACTTTGTCCTTCTCTATCCACTTTGCCTTGCCTGGATGTGTGCCCTTTAATCCTACTTGAAGATAATCAACATCACCCCTGTGTGAAGTCCTCGTCCTCCTGTCCAAGATGATATCTTCTTGTAACTCATCCAAGTAATCAAGTGAAAACTCATCAACTAAAGGTATTGAAACTTCCTCATCTTGATCCATGATCATGGGAAGCTCAAAAATTTTCAAGTTCTCAACGTTCACAAATGAGTAAATCTACATGTAAGGTGGAATATTCAGAGGAAAAGCATTAGTACCATTTTTATTCAAGATAGTGAAGGGTCCATAATGAATGGGCTTGAGTTTCTTGTCTTTACCCTTCAATCTCTCCTTGATGGCATGAAGCCATACCCGGTCTCCAACCTAGAACTGATGATCAACCCTGTGTTAGTCATGCTGAGCTTTATATCGTGCTTGAATTTTCTCCAACTATTCCTTGACTGCCTGGTGTATCTGTTGGATCCTCTGGATGAAATTGCAGGCTGTGTCCTCCATTTGTTCTCCATTCACATTGAAATCTCTCCTATACATCAAGTCCAAAGGAACCTTGGGTAGGTACCCAAAACATGTCTCAAAAGGTGAACTCTGAGTGGACGAATGTAAAGCTTGGCTGTATGCATGTTGTACATAGGGTATATGTTCATCCCATAACTTGGGATGCTTGTTGCAGTAGCCTTGAAGAAAAATTACCACTATTCAGTTTACCACCTTTGTTTTTCCGTCAGTCTGTGGATGGAAAGAAGTGATCCTCTTCAATTTTATGTCCATCGTCCTCCACAAGCTAGTCCAAAATTCCCCAAGGAATATAGTATCTCGATTCGAGAGAACGGATGTGGGTAACCCAAAGTGAACCCAAACATACTGAAAGAAGATATTAGCAGGCTGCTCAGTAGTGATATTCTTTTTACATGGCATCAAGATACACATATTGTTGAACCTATCCATGTAACACCCTGTTTCCCCCAGATTGTAAATATAACTGAACTGGCCAAGGACTATGACAAAACTCATAAGTATGAACATGTGATGTAAATGGACCTACAGGAAGAGGTCAATGAATGTAAATAACAGTTTGAATTTATTGCAAAACTGCTGAGAGGGGATGTGCAGAAAAGAGACCACGATGGTGGTGGAGGGCACCTGGAAAAGGGGCGTTAACTTCCACCAAGAATTAAATACCGTATTTGGACTCCACTGGCCCAGAGAACCAAAAGTGACTCGCTAGCCCTGAAATTAATGTCTTGTAGACCGGTAGGTTGATGGCCTGATGAGGGATGGGGAGGTGAACCGCCTATTCGTAGAGCCATCATGACTGACCAGCGCGAGGGTAATCGTGCCACACGCAACCTCGTGAGAGGATAAGGCGTATGGCAGACGTGATTGAAGGGGGTGTATGCAAGGGGAAAATCTGGCAATTTTTACGCAGAGTGAGTGATCGCAGAGAGGAGGGGATTGCAACCTTTGCTCCTGGGCACTGGCAGACAGGGAGACGCAGGCCTCAGAACATCGTGGTCTCAGCTCGATGGTGGCTAGTGGTAAATCCATTAGGAGTCGCTATGCCTACGGTTGGGTGGAAACGAGCACCCCTCTCAGCAGTTGCTTCTATTGCTAAAGTTATTTCTGATAAGTATTTTGCTCATATTGCATCTTGAAATTTATATGTTGTCACATATGTTCATAGACTTGTGGAATTGTAAATGTTTTCGGCGTAAGGATGCCTGTGCAGTAATTGATAATAAGGAGTAGATATTAGCTCATAGAACTGTGAAATTGTGAATGATTTTAGCATGAGAGTGTCCGCGTAGTATTTGATACGAGTGAGTTAATATATACTTACCACAAAGGAAACCATGCACGACTTACGTTGATAACTGAATCTAGTTATTCTTAGATTGAGCTAAGTTAAGCTCCCAGCCCTAGAATAGATCTCTTGTAGAGTTTCCCCCTTGTAGAAGGGATACTTATACATTCTCGAGAAGGCCTTCAAGGAGGAAGAAATCAACGGTTAGGACCTTACGGAGAAGATTGACAAAATCCCATCAGCCGTTAGATCTAGAAAAGTTGTGCAGGGTTTAAGCCCAGGCGTGCATAGGAGGAGTCCCGGGAGAGTCATTGGGAAATCTGAGTCATTGGGGTTTTGTTAAGTCTGAGAATTGAGGCCTTGTGGTTCTCGAAATTTTGAGAACGTATCCTAGCCGTTGATCTCGGCAGGACACGTGTAGGCGTCCTGGGAGGAATTGGGATTTCACCCATCGGAGAATTTAGGAGTGTAGAACCATTGCAATAGAAAATTGTGATCCACAATTTCCCGATAGGATTTGAGCCATCCAAACAGTAGGGACATGTGGCAGAAGATCCCGAAGAGTTGGAGATCGAGAATCGGGGTTCCCGGAGACAAGAGACTCGTGCACGTTGAAATCGTGAAATGCGATTTCCCGATCGGATCTGGATCGTCCATCGACGTGGATGCGTGGCGAGAGATCCCAGAGAGTCGAAGTTTGG
>JASDQU010374795.1:0-43423 GCA_032191745.1 Picea mariana | reverse complement strand
AAAATGTCGGTTTAAAAGTAAAACTATACTTGATCTCATGCTATATGCTAAGGTCTGGTTGCAAAGTCTCTAAGAATGCCTTGCCTGTAATACTGCCCTGTATTCCTGAGAACTTGGAACTGTCCTTCACCACCATGGTAATCTTTTGCTTATAGTCGAATAAGGTCATTAGCTTATCATTCAAATCTAGCCAACTGGGAAAACCTTTCTTCTGCAAAGCATTAATTTTGCTAAATATTTTCTGAACTCCGAGGTCCATGTTCTAGATCTTCTCCTCCAGTTGCAGCATCAACCCCCTTTTGGTCAGAATTCTCTTCACTTTGAGGATGGTTTCGGTCATGTCTTCTATTTTCAGATCTTCTAGCTCTTCTCTGGTCTTTGAATTCAGAAATTGAATGATTTTGTTTGCTTCAATGGGAATATCCCCCAGAGCTCTTTTTTATCTTATCAATGGCATGTTTTCTCCTCAGCACTAGTTCGTTTTGTTCAAACATGATTTGCACCATAGGCCAAATCTCATTTATGGATCCGGAGATATCCATCCAAATCTTCTCCTTAGCTTCAACAAGTGTTTTTCTTGCCACTATTTGCTTTTGCATCTGTTGTAGTTCCCGTTTGAGTTTTCAGTTGTTTCCTTTTCGACGTGGAAACTCGTCTGGTAAGAAATCTTGAGCTCCTGAAGACTCTCAACCTCCCATTTTAGTCTACTGATTTTCGTTTCCTGTAAGTTCATTTCCTCCATGGACTTTGATAGTTCTACTGTCTTTTCCAGAGCTAATAGTGGAGCGTCTGACGAAATTTCTACTATGGAGGTTGTTGCTGCAGTTGCAGTACTGACTCCGGCAAGTGGAACCACACTCAATGGAATTACTTCCATCGATGTTGATTGTTATTTCTCTTTTACCAGTTGTTCCAGTTCTGTTTCCATTTCTTTTAATTATGTATTTTGTTCCATGATCAACTTGAGAATTTCATCCTTTCCAGCCTCTGCCTCGGCTATCTCCTTTTCCTGTGAGTCTTCTGTAGGTGGTAGTTTCATTTGTTTTCTCAGGGATTCTATGTCCACATTTTTCTTCTTGACCATCTCCTATGTTGCTTTTACATTGGAGGGATCATATCCAATCTTGAGCACCAGCTCTTCTAAAGATTTAATTCTATTTTCTTTTGCAAAGGATGATGTATTCTCCAGTTTCAATTGTGTCTGAACATTGTTTAGAGAAACCTGCAATTTAGTGGAAGTAGTAGAAGCTTTTTCCAAGGTGTAGAATACCATTTCTCAGTCTGTCGAAGCAAATCCATCTGATCAGCTAGATGTACATCTTTGGTGTTGAATTCAAAATTTTATCTTTTGTAATCAGTGATAGCCTTAGGAACGAGCACTTGTGCCTGGAGAAAGGCCATATGCATCCTGCCTTTCTCTGTATCAAATGCAGACAAAATTTGATGTTGTGTCATGGACGCTTGCTTCAGAAACTGAGCATATGTGTTGCATGTCAACATTTGATTCTTCTTCTTGATCATATCATATTTCTCAAAGACACACGATTTTTCACCTCCTTGACTCTATTGATTTACCAGCGAAGTATTAATCTGCTTCTGGGATGAAAAAGTTGACATGATCTACTGATTGCTTGAGATAAGAGGTGATTGATCACCTTTCAAAGCTGTGATGGGCTGTGTTTCTTTCTCACGAGTCGTTTCAGTCATATGACAGGATTTTGGTCTTTTGGTGTGCATCCAAAACTCTTCAGCCAAGACTTCGGAAACAGAAGGAGACAGGTCCTTTCTGGGTCTTTTCTATTTAGGTTCCTGTGGTGTGTTTGTTTGAGAGATAGTGATTTGAGGAGACTATTGTTCTACCTCTTCCAGTGTACTTTCCTCCCACTCTATTTGATTTGCAAACTTCTCTAGATCTGGCTTGGGTGCATGAATATATGGGATATTCTTATTCATCACTTTCATCTCTGTGATGATTCCCCTTGGATCGTAGTGCCACGGGAAACTTGTGTCAAACTTCATTTCCCTCAAAAGTTTATCTCCCTCTTCCCCGGTAGCTCAGCTATTCCAGATAAAGGACCCTATTTTCCCCTTGATCCTCAGTTGTTGTCTCTTCTTCAAAGACACGAAGTGTATGTCATCAGAATTTATCATTTGTCTTATATATTCAAGGGAAAATATCATCACTGGCAGATACTTGGGCATCTTATATGGAGCCATCTCGCACCCGTATACTCTGATTTCTGTAAAGTTCTGGTACAGGTACCAATCTCCCATTTTAGCGAGGTCCGAGAGGTACAAAATTCTCTGGATCTCCTCATTTATCCTTGGCTCAGGCCTCCCACTGAGCATGCTCACCACAAGATGGTAGAACTGCTCGATGAAATGTTTGAAACTAAATTCTGTAGAGTTTCTTCTGAGCAGTGAGGTCCAAGATGTTACTACCTGGGGTTTGTCATCCTTGTCCATTTTCTGCATTAGGATGGGGAACTTCTCTGTCTGAAAGAATATGAACATGTAGACCAGTATATAGGAATACCGGAACATGCCCTCTGTGGAAAATTTTGAAAGATGATCATGGATATTCTCTTCTAGGAAAGTGTTGAAGTCGAACTCGATGGTAGCCTTTTCCTCGGCCGAGAAACTGGATAGGAAACCCAAAATAGGTTCATCTACCCACTCGTCCGAAAAATAGCCAAGTAGAGAACAAAGTGATGAAATTACTTGGTTTCCTGTTTCTGAGAATAGGGAAGAATGGTATGGGGGATTTGTCTTGAGGAGATGAGCATCTTGCAGGAGGAAAAGCTCAAAAATTTGGGCTCTTTGAGGAAAATATAGATTCTGATACAACTTTGTTAGAATTTCAAGGTTGAAAGGGGATGTGGAATCGACTCTAGGTATCTATAGCATCTGATCAATGGCGTCTGGCATGATAGAGAAAAGAGTTTCTCCGGATGAAGAAACCATGTCTCTCTGGTCAGGGAGGTAATGAGCTTGACATTTTAGAGCAAGATTGGGGAAGTGGTGGACTTGGGGAACAAATAAAGAGGAATATTGGACTCCCAGAGCCCAATTTCATAGCTTTAATCTATGAATGTATCTTTAAACCATGACTGTAACTCCACGAATTCAAATTTGCACCTTGTCTCTGAGATTAAGTAATCCTTGTCTAATGGGATCCTTTCGAGGTCGACAGGAGGTGGGAGGAACAGATTTTCCTTGACTTCTGCTCTTTTAGATTTGGACGCCATCACTGCAAAAAATACCTGCAATTTAAACACAAAATGTTAGCGGGTGATGGCTATGGTTAGGTCAATGACTGGATCAGAAAAGTGGAAAAGGATCATATGGTGTGCACAGAAAATGAATAATGTGCAAATGGCAGAAACAGAGATGGTTTTGAGTGAACAAGTATCCGTTGGGCACCAGTAATAAATGGCCAATGGGTCGTTTGAAGTGTGAGATGGCAGGTGAAGGATGGATGAAGGGTGTGACAAGGTGACGTGGGATGTGCTAATTGGGGCAAAGGTAGATGTGAGGTGGCTTGTGATAGGTGACCAGAGGGAAAATAACTGACGGAGTTATGAGACGGGACCCGTAGGGGGAGGTAGTGGAGTGTGATGTCACCAGGCGACGACGGTATGTCAGAAGGGTGGTAAATGGTGAGTGGTTTTGGAGTAGAGAGGCTCTGATGAAATCAATGTATGCCACATTATGGTGGGGACCACCTAGAAAAACCACTTCATTCTGGACCCCCCCCCCCACCTTTAAAGGCAGAACGGTCGGGGGGGTCCAAAATCCTTTGTCAGTTGTTCATTTGTGCACTGCTTGTTGGACCGTAGATCTAAGCGCTCCTATTAACCAACATTCTGGACCCCCCCCCCCTCCGTTAAAATAAGAATGGATGGGGGGGTCTGTAATTACATCTCGGACATAGGTCTGGGCACTGGCCTTTCAGCCATGGATTCTTGCTGAAACTTTAATCTGTCAGCATGAAGTCGCATAAGCAGTGGGAACTAAGGTTTAATGTTTTTTGTGGGTTTTTTCCCCTGCTTTCTTTGTTGCTCAACACCATGGGGTTGGATAAACACATTTTCAAACATCAAGACATGAATCTAACTCGACCCTCATGCATGTTTTATTGAAACTAAATCAACTAACCTATGTTCTCGCCTACTCATCTACAACATTTTGCCCTTATTAAATTGTTGGACTAAGACAATACTCTACCCTAGGATTATTTGACCAAGATTAGGCAGTTTGGTCAAATTTATTCACTAGCTAACCTATCGAAATCAATTTAAAAGGACTTGACCATGATTGAACATTATGGACCAAGTCATTGTTATTGCATGGGGATTTTATTTTTCTTTTATGCCCTCTTTTATTCTTTTCTCATTTTTTCTTTTCTTTTTTTTTTCTTCAAATCAATTTGTAGAATGAAACAATGTTTGCATCCTTCATTAAAATAAAGGAATGAGTTTCCAATCATTAGTTGATTCTATAAATTATAGGATTATAACAGCGGCTCCACCTGGGGATGGTACTCTCCTTGTGAAGTGCCAAGAACCTGCTTTCTGATATCCTGAAAGATTTTCTCTCAGAGCTCCTTCTGCTAATTGATTCTTTCTTATTTTAAAAAAATTGGTGGTACTAACCAATGCCTTAGGGCCTTCTCTATAGGCTTCAAACATTTGACCAGTAGCACCAACACACAAATGAAAAATAAAGAAAATGGTATGTACAGTGGAAATGGATTGTTGATATTTCTATTGAGGCGGAAAGTAATGCTTCAGCATCCTGCCATTTACAGGTCCACTTGGCAGGTCTAATCCATCGTTGCTATCTAGTAGAAAAGCATTATTCCCTCTGTAATCATGAATAGTGTAAGGGCCTTTCCACAGACTATCGAACTTCCCATGTTTTCCCTTGTCCTCATTTCTGGAGTCCCATCTCAACACTAGATCACCCAATTCAAAAGTGTCTTCCTTGGTTCTTTTGTCATGAATCTTTTTTATATTTTTCTGGATTAATTGGGTCATGTCGTATACTTCTTCTCTAGATTGTTGCAAGTGAATCATTTGATTGATTCTTCTTTGAATATCATTTTTCTCTATCTGAGCCTCCTACAACAGTTTCATGACTGGAACTCCTAGAGAAGGAGGAAAAACTACTTTAGTACCATATACCAATTGGTATGGGGACATGCCAATTGCTCTTTTAGTGCTCAATCTATCAGCCCAAAGTGAAAAAACCAACTTATTATGCCATGACTTCTTGTTTTCTTCTAATGTTTTCTTAAGGATATTCACCAGACTTTTATTTGAGGACTCTTCCAGCCCATTTCCCTGAGGGTAATAGGTGATGGAGTGTCCTAAGTGATGTGATACTGGCTGCAAAACTCAATAAGATTTTTGGATCTAAAGGTCATTGCATTGTCAGTTATAATTTTTCTAGGACAACCAAAATGAGATAAAATATTGTTTTCCAAGATTTTAATGATGACAGATTCAGTAGCTTTCCTACATGGTATCGCCTCAATCCACTTTGTGAAGTAGTCTGTGGTAGTGAGGATCCATTTATGTTGACCGGAAGAGGCTGGATGAATTTCACCAATAAATTCCAGCCCCCTTGCTGGAATGGGGTTTCGACCAATATAGGTTTTAGGGTCAGAGGCAAAAGCTTCCTTTTTCCTTCAAAAACCTAGAATTTGTGGCATGAGATGACCCTTTGGTGTACATCAGTGAACAATGTGGGCCAGTAAAAACCAGCTCTGAGAATCTTATTTGTTGTAGTCTTCCATCTTAGATGACCACCGTAATCCCCTGCATGAAACTCCTGCAACACTTTGTCAGATTCATCTTTAAGCAGGAAATTAAGCAATATACCACCAGGATCTTTCCAATGGACGTTACCTTATAGAATACAGAATTTCAATGCTTTCAATTTCAAAAACCTAGCTTTAGTTTTAGTAAGAACGGGAGGAGCTTGTAAGTTGTGAAGGACAAAAATGAGGTCTGCGTACCAAGGAGAGCTCAGAAATACCTCTTTAACATTTGGAGTCTCCTGCTCTTCCTGCTCATCAACTGCAGCCAAGAAATTAATGTCTAAAACATGGAAATTAGATTCATCCATCATCTTGGACAAACCTTGACGTTTGATCAATTTAGTGGGTTTTGTTTCTATGTCGTGTTCTAGAATAATAGCAATCCACTTTCCTCTCCTCCCATCTGGATTATCTTGAGTCAAGATATCCTTCACCACAGCATTAGGGACATAGGCAAATATGTGAGAATGGAGAATATAAACTCTGAAGTCTTTTATGGCCTTCACCAGGGAAAAGGCTTGTTTCTTCATTATATTATAATTAAGCATCGCATCTCTCAGGGATTTTCTGAAAAAATCTATGGGTTGTTCATACCCTTCGTTGTTTTTTTGCAATAGTACAGCATCAATGGTGTGCTTAGATGCAAAAGAGAAAAGGTAAAAATATTTGGTGTAGTCTAGGTTGATCAAAACTGGTGCTTGGGTGAGTGCGTGCTTTACCTGTTCGAATGACTGTTTGGCCTCCAGGTTCCATTTTATTTTGGTATCATTTTTCAACATGTTGGTGATATTCCTAAGAAGTTCGGCCAAATTGGGTATAAACCTTCTCAAGAAATTTATTTTACCGATAAATGACTGTAACTCTTTGATGTTCCTGGGATGATCTATTTTCAATATGGCTTCTATTCTACTGGTGTCTATCTTAATTCTGTCTTTAGATATTATATGCCCCAATAGCTTGCCCTCTTCTAAACCGAAAATACTCTTCTTTGGATTTAATGAGATCCTAAATTTTCTACACTTCTCAAAAAATTGTCTGAGATGTTGTAAGTGTTCATCATCGGATTTGGAGTAGACTGTCACATCGTCCAAATATATGACTATAAACCTACCCAGTTCATCCACGAAAATAATGTCCATTTCTCTCTGAAAGGTGGTGTCATCATTCATCAGACCAAAGGGCATCTTCACGTACATGAAGGTTCCCCAAGGTGTGGTAAAAGTTGTCTTCTCCTAATCATCTGGATGAACAAGAACCTGGTTATAGACTGAGAAACCATCTAGTAAAGAAATTGTGTTGGCCCCAACTACCTTTTGTAAGATATGGTCCATTTTGGGCAAGGGGTAATTGTCTTTTAGGGAGACCTTGTTCATATTTTGGAAATCAATGCAAAGCTTGATTTCACCAGTTTTCTTTCTGGTTGGAACCAGATTAGAAACCCATTTGGAAAATCTTAAAGGAACTATGATTTTGGCATTGTACATCTTTTTAATCTCTTTCTCTATCAGGGGAAGTAACTTGGGATTTATTCTCCTAAGTTTCTGTCTGAAAGGTTTATTTTCTTCTTTTATTGGGATCTTATGTTGTATGATGCTTATATCGTAAGATTTTAAATCCTCATAACCCCAAGAGAAAACATCTATATATTCTTTGAACAATTCAATGTATTTGTGTTTTTGCTCAGGGGGTAGTGATTTAGAGAGTTTTACAATATTGGGTTCCTCTTCTGTTCCTATGTTGCAGTCTTCGACCTCTTTACCACTAGTTTCAATTTTAGGTTTTTTCACAACATCGTTAAAATAAAATAAGTCTTCTAAAGGGACTAAACCTCTAAGCAACACATTATTTTTTAACTATAGAATGCTAGAATCTTCTTTGTTTTCATTCAACTCATTCGGTTCTACATCATTTTCTTTCAATTGATCTGAATCTACATTATTTACACTATCCTTTTGAAAAGAAGATCTATTTACATTATGATCATCATTCTCTAAATCTATATTTGCACATTTGAATTCATTCTTACCCTGTAAGAAGTCTTCAATCTGGTTGTCGTTCCCAAATACATGCCAGTATCTGATATTTTCAGGAATTGTTGGTCTGCACTTTACCTCCACTGTGTACTTGCGAGTGGGATGAAAAGGGATTTTACAGGTAGTTGTTGACGTACCCAGCCCGTCTGCGAGTATATTTTGTCCCCTAGGCATTCTTTGCAAGTCAATCACAGTAAAGCATTGAAGAGCATCTAAAATAACATCCCTATAGGCTCTAAGTCTAGGATGTTTTGCAGCATACTCACCTTTGATTTGCTTGATAATCAATTCAGAATCACCCCTTACCATTATCTACTTAGCACCAACTTTCTTTAATAATTTCAGGCTGAGCATTAAAGCCTCGTACTCAGCTATGTTGTTAGTACATTGGAAGTTCAATTTATAGGAATGATTCTTGGAATTCTTTGATCTGTGGTTATGCATCCAAACTCTGGCTCTAGCTCCTTGTTTACTCATAGCACCATCAAAATCCATTCTTCACAAGTCTACTGGAAACTCTTCATTCTCTTCGATCTTGGGGTTTCTTACTTTGAAAACTACCTTTTCATCCTTTGGATCAAGTGCATCATCCTCCAATTGTGTGATTTGTTATTCAAAGTCACCATCGGTGTATAGCATAAAAGAATCCAGATCAAAGTGTGCATAGTATAGTGGCTAATTGTGTGGCTTTTCCTGGCTACTGACCATATACTTCATTAGTGTTTCTCTGTAAAGTCTTCTCTATTGACCGAAAACCGGAATGGTGGCGTAAGACATATATAGCTGCAGAGTTCCTATCAATTTATCCCCCCAAGACCTTGACAGAAACATACCGTACTTGGGGGGAATATCTGCAACTACGATATCCATCACCATACTCTTCATTGGGATTTCCTATCAATTTATCCCCCCAAGACCTTGACAGAAACATACCATACTTGGGGGGAATATCTGCAACGACGATATCCATCACCATACTCTTCGTTGGGATTTGAGCCAAGGTGATGCGTAGATCTTTAATAAGGCCTATACATTTAACTTTGTTGGAGTCGAAAGAATGCAAATATTTGTAGGGTTTGGTGACCTCGAGTCCCAACTTTTCCATCACAGCTTTGAGCATTAGGTTGTGAGAGGCACCCGAATCTAGCATAGCGTTGTGTAATATCATATCATGGATGTTTAGGCTGATGTAGAAAGGGGCCACGGCACCATTATCAGTTTGACCGTCAACTTCAAGACCAAACAGGAGCTCGGGTTGGTCATCAGCAAGGTTTACTATGTTAGAGTGGTGTACAGATCCAACATTCAAGAATTCAGTACCCATATCAGGTTCGATGCTTAAATATTTTATCACCTGAGACCTATAGGCATTCTTGTTCATCAGCTCAGAGAGGGGAATAGGAATCTTTAATTTTTCTAGTTCCCCTTCAAGGCTGAAAGGAGTGATGGTTTTGTTTAAGCTCTGTACTTTTGATTTATCGATAGGAATTATGTGGGGTGCACCTGTTTGAAAGGTTGATGAAACTTCTGTCCAACTTGTTCTCTTAAGGATTTTTGGAGTTTTTTGCACAAGATATTCAACGTCATTCCGCCCAGGGACTTTCTTGGGAAGGTTTTTTGAGGTTTTCTTGGTTTCAGCAGCCTTCTTCAGAGAGTTCTTGTTAGCCTTCTTGCTTCTCAAGTTATACTTCTTGTGAACCTCCATTATAGCGTTCTCAAAGGCTTGCTGTTCTGTTTTCTCAGCTTCCTCATTTACCTCTATTTATGACAGGAGAAAGATTTTGTGTTCTTCCTAGGTGAGAAAAATAGATTCATGATTATGATCATGATCACCCATTATATTAATATAAGTATCATCAAACTCCTCAATTACTTCCTCCCTGTCATTGGCATAGTTTTCCTAGAGAGGTGGTCTAATCTGTTGATCAGGTCCCCTTTGTTCCCTTTGATCTCTAGGATCCCTCTGCCTAATCTGAGGGGGATTTCTTCTAAGGTTTGGGTTCCTGATTTGAGGGGTGGATTGGTTCTCCCTAGGTGGATTCTTGTTAGTTATGGTGAGTCTCTCCATAATTTTCTCCATAGCTCTGGCGAGAGAATCTAATTTGGCATCTGATGAGGAAGTAGAAGGTTCTTCTTTGATGGTGACCCTCTTTTCTATTCTCTGCCTAGCCCTTCTAGCCAAAAGGTTTGCTTCTACACTGATGGCACTTCTTTCCATGTCTTCCAAAGTTGTTGTGTTTCTCTCCCTTAATTGATATGACATTTCAGCGTCAAAACCATCAAGGAACTTTATTAATGCCAAACCTTGGGGTGGTTTGATTTCAGTCGGGATGGCATTGTATAGATTGTTGAAACGAGTGCAGTAATCCTGCACTATCTCTCCTTGGTTCCTTCTGATGTTCTCATACTCTGACATAATTTGGAGATTGTTTTTCTTTACCTCCCACTTGTCAAGGAAAATCCTATGAAAACCAGCAATATCAGTAATGGTAGCAGCACGCAAGGTTTTGAACCACTTTTTAACTTCTCTAGTCATACTTTGTGCAAATAACCTCATCTACACATCGGCTTCGTCCACTTTCTGTAGGTCAAAGTAATCGTTCATTTTGTCAACATGTTGTTGTGTGTTTAAAGGTCTGGAACCATTGAATTGAGGAAGTATGGTCTGATAGTCTTGGGGCATAGCATGTAACGGTGTTGCTAACACCAAGGGGGTATATCTTGCTGCCATAGCTGGTGGGGGAGGCAGTACAACAACTTGTGCAATTAGAGGAGAAGTAACTAAAGATGTGGAAGATGTGGGACTGATCGAGACAGAAGATGTGGTGACAGTCAAGGTATGAAATTCAACCAACTGCTGAGGGAAATCTCTGATCTTGGGCAAATGTCTCTCGGGGATACGAGGTCACAGGATGTCTTGATCTAGGACTGTATCACTTAGAAAGCTATCTAATTTATTTCTAAAAAGGCTTTGCTCAAAGAAAAGGTCAAAATCAAGATCTTGGATATCAGCGAGCTCCTCAGGGAGAGAAAAAGACCTATGGAGAGGATTATGATTCTCGAAACCTTATACAATGTTTTTCTTTTTGAGTAATTTTTCCAGGTTGTCTACTGCTATCACAAGTTCTAGGTCAGGATGGGCTTTGGTGTAGGTTCTTTTGGGAGCTAGATTTTTTTAATTTTTTAGGTTTTTTAAACTGATTATATACAAACTTTAACAACCTCTAAACATTGTTTTTTATATATTTAGGTTTTATGATTTGCTTAGAAAAAGTTTTTCTTGTCTAGGGAAAGAAAGAAAAGGTGTAGAAAGTTTGATCTCTCCCTAGTATGGTCACCACTATGTTATCGCCCTGTAAATTCTCCAGAGTTTGTTAGAAGGAAGAAATAATTTAACAGAGGTAACCTTATCCAACCACTTCGAAATTGGGATCTAGCCCTTCTAGTTTTCAAGAGGGATCTCTCTATAAGATTTATCTTTGTTTAAGTTTCAAATTTTAGGCTAGTTAAAAGAATAGACAGTGTCCCTTGTTTTTAATAAAGATGGCTGAAATATAAATCACACATCCATTGGGCTATGGGTCTGTATTTATAAACTCGAGATCAAAGAACAATTTTTTGAAAATATATTCTCACAGGGAAGGATTATGAAAACTATTGGATTCTTTATGAATAAAATGATGGGTTAGCAGAAAAAATGAGATAAACAACAAGAGTAAAGAAGCATTCAAGATTTTCTTTATTGTATTGTTAGAAGAAAAAAAGTAAAATCCTTTAGAAGTTGTAACAGAGTATATAAAATCCTTTAGAAAAAAAGTAAAATCCTTTAGAAGTTGTATAAGTTCATTTTGTTCAAACATGATTTGCACCATAGGCCAAATCTCATTTATGGATCCGAAGATATCCATCCAAATATTCTCTTTAGCTTCGGCAAGTGTTTTTCCCACCACTGTTTTATTTTTCATCTGTTGTAGTCCCCTTTTGATTTTTTCCGTTGTTTCCTTTTCGATGTGGAAACTCGTCTGGTAAGAATTCTTGAGCTCTTGAAGACTCTCAACCTCCCTTTTCAATCTACTGATTTTCGTTTCCTGTAAGTTCATTTCCTCCATGAACTTTGATAGTTCTACTGTATTTTCCATAGCTGACAGTGGAGTGTCTGACATAATTTCTACTTTGGAGGTTGCTACTACATTTGCGGTACTGACTTCGGCAAGTGGAAACACACTCAATGGAATTACTTCCATGGGTGTTGATTGTTCTTTCTCTTTTACCAGTCGTTCCAATTCTGCTTCCATTTCTTTTAATTGTGTGTTATGTTCCATGATCAGCTTGAGCATTTCATCCTTTTCACCCTCTACCTCGGCTATCCCCTTTGCTTGTGAGTCTTCTGTAGGTGGTAGTTTCAGTTGTTTTCTCAGGGATTCTATGTCCGCATTTTTCTTCTTGACCATCTCCTCTGTTGCTTTTACATTGGAGGGATCATATCCAATCTTGAGCAACATCTCTTCCAAAGATTTAGTTCTATTGTCTTTTGCAAAGGATGATATCTTCTCCAGTTTCAATTGTGTGTGAACATTGTTCAGAGAAACCTGCAATTTAGTGGCAGTAGTAAAATCTTCTTCCAAGGTGTAGAATACCATTTCTCCAGTTTGTCAATGCAGATCCATCTGATCAGTTGTATGTACATCTTTGGTGTTGAATTCAAAAGTTTCTCTTTTGTAATCAATGATAGCCTTAGAAATGAGCACTTATGCCTGGAGAAAGGCCATATGCATCCTTCCTTTCTCTATATCAAATGCATACAAAATTCGATGCTGCATCGTGGACATTTGCTTCAGAAACTACTCATATGTGTTGCTTGTCAACATTTGATTCTTCTTCTTGATCATATCATATTTCTCAAAGACACTCGATTTCACACCTCCTTGACTCTGTTGATTTACCAGCGAAGTATTAATCTACTTCTAGGATGAAAAAGTAGACATGATCTGTTGATCGCTTGAGATAAGAGGTGTCTGATCACCTTTCAAAGCTATGATGGGTTGTGTTTCCTTCTCACCATTCGTTTCATTCATATGATAAGATTTTGGTCTTTTGGTGTGCATCTGAAACTCTTTAGTCGAGACTTCGGAAATAGAAGGAGACACATCCTTTATGGGTCTTTTCTCTTTAGGTGCCTGTGGTGTGTTTGTTTGAGAGATAATGATTTGAGGAGACTATTGTTCTACCTCTTCCAATGTACTTGCCTCCCACTCCATTTGATTTGAAAACTTCTCTATATCCGGCTTGGGTGCATGAATATATGGGTTATTCTTGTTCTTCTCTCTCATCTCTGTGATGATTCCCCTTGGATCGTAGTGCCACAGGAAACTTGTGTCAAACTTCATTTCCCTCAAAATTTTATCTGCCTCTTTCCCAACAGCTTGGATATTGCAGATAAAGGACCCTATTTGCCCCTTGATCCTCAGTTGTTGTCTCTTCTTCAAAGACGCGAAGTGTATGTCATCAGAATTTATCATTTGTATTATATATTCAAGGGAAAATATCCTCACCGGCAGATACTTGGGTAGCTTATATGGAGCCAGCACACACATGTATACTCTGATTTATGTAAAGTTTTGGTATAGGTACCAATCTCTTGTTTTAGCGAGGTCCGAGAGGTGAAAAATTCTCTGGATCTCCTCATTTATCCTTGGCTTGAGCCTCCCACTGATCATGCTCACCACAAGATGGTAGAATTGCTCGATGAATTGTTTGAAGTTGAATTCTATAGAGTTTCTTCTAAGCAGTGAGGCCAAAGATGTTACTACTTGGGGTTTGTCATCCTTGTCCATTTTCTTCATCAGGAAGGGGAACTTCTCTGTCTGAAAAAAGATGAACATGTAGGCCAGTATAGAGGAATATCGGAACATGCCCTCTGTGGCAAATTTTGAAAGTTAATCATGGATATTCTCTTCTAGGAAAGTGTTGAAGTCGAACTGGATGGTATCCTTTTCCTCGGCCGAGAAAATGGATAGGAAACCCAATATTGTTTCATGTACCCACTTGTCCAAAAAATAGCCAAGTAGAGAACATAATGATGAAATTACTTGGTTTCCTCTTTCTGAGAATAGGGAAGAAGGGTAAGGGGTATTTGTCTTGGGGAGCTGAGCATCTTGTAGGAGGAAAAGCTCAAAAATTTGGGCTCTTTGAGGAAAAGACAGATTCTGATACAACTCTGTTAAAATTTCAAGGTTCAAAGGGGATGGGGAATTGGCTCTAGGTATCTGTAGCATCTATTCAATGGCATCTTGCATGATAGATAAAAGAGTTTATCCGGATGAAGAAACCATGGTTCTCTATTTAGGGAGGTAATGAGCTTGACATTTTAGAGCAAATTCAGGGAAGTGGTGGACTTGGGGAAATAGATAAAGAGGAATATTGGACTCCCAGCCCCCAATTTCATCGCTTTGATCTATGAATGTATATTTAAACCATGATTATAACTCTGTGAAGTCAAATTCGCACTTTGTCTCTGAGATTAAGTAATCCTTGTCAGCTAATGGGATCCTGTCGAGGTCGACAGGAGGTGGGAGGAACGGATTTTCCTCGGCTTCTGCTCTTTTAGATTTGGATGCCATCACTATGAAAAATACCTGCAATTTAAACACAAAATGTTAGCGGGTGATGGCTATGGTTAGGTCAATGACTGGATTAGCAAAGTGGAAAAGGATCGTCTGGTGTGCAGAGAAAATGAATAATGTGCAAATGGTGGAAACGAGGATGGTTTTGAGTGAATGGGTATCCGTTGGGTGTGGGTGACAGGTACCTAGGCTAACAGATAGGTAGCCAGTAATAAATGGCCAACAAGTCGTTTGAGGTGTGAGATGGCAGGTGAAGGACGAATGAAGGGTGTGACAGGGTGATGTGGGATGCGTTGATTGGGGCAAAGGTAGATGTGAGGTGGTTTGTGACAGGTGACCAGGGGGAAAAGAACTGACGGAGTTATGAGACGAGACCTGTAGGGGGAGGTAGTGGATTTTGATGTCATCAGGTGGCGGCGATATGTAAGAAGGGTGGTAAATGGTGAGTGGTTTTGGAGTGGAGAGGCTCTGATGGAATCAATGTATGCCACGTTATGGTGGGGATCACCTGAAAAAACAACTTCATTCTAGACCCCCCCCCCAACCTTTAAAGGCAGAATGGTCGGGAATCCTTTGTCAGCCATTCATTTGTGTGTCACTTATTGGACCATAGATCTAAGTGCTCCTATTAACCAACATTCCGGACCCCCCCCCCCCTCCATTAAAAGAAGAATGGATGGAGGGGTTCGGAATTACATCTCGGCCGTAGACCTAGGCATTGGCCTTTCAACCATGGATTTTTTCTCAAACTTTAATCTGTCAGCGCGAAGTCGCATAAGCAGCTGGAACTAAGGTTTAATGATTTTTTGTGGGTTTTTTCCCCTGCTTTCTTTGTTGCTCGATGCCATGGAGTTGGATAAACACATTTTCATACATCAAGACATGAATCTAACTCGACCATCATGCATGTTTTATTGAAACCAAATCAACTAACCTATGTTCTCGCCTACTCATCTACAACATTTCGCCCAGATTAAATTGTTGGACTAAGAAAATAATCTACCCTAGGATTATTTGACCAAGATTAGGTAGTTTGGTCAAATTTATTCACTAGCTAACCTATCGACGTCAATTTAAAAGGACTTGACCATGATTGAACATTATGGACCAAGTCATTGTTATTGCATGGGGATTTTATTTTTCTTTTATGCCCTCTTTTATTCTTTTCTCATTTTTTCTTTTCTTTTTCTTTTTCTTCAAAACAATTTGCAGAATGAAATAGTGTTTGCATCCTTCATTACAATCAAGGAATGAATTTCCAGTCATCAGTTGATTCTATAAATTATAGGGTTATAACAGTGAGTATAGCCCCATTTTTTCTATTAGTGGGCTTACAAGTAGAACACATCACACACCCATTTACATATTTAGTTACAATTGCTTTCATTTGAGGCCAGTAACAAAACTTCTGCAAATGAGCCATAGTTTTTCCTACCCCAAAATTCCCAGACATAAGAGAGGTGTGAGATTCTCGTATTACCTTGTAGGAATACATAGCTTTCCAAGATGGTAGAGTAGTTTTCGCTACAGGAAATATTTCTCTACTTGTGCACCAAGGGTTAGCTTCTCATATACTTATTTAAAATATTCATCGATGACATATTGTTCTACATAGCTATCATGAGATAAAGAAGTATTCTTCAAAATAATAGAAGGAACAATAGGAGGTCTAGAAAGCATATCAGCTACCTTGTTACTTGTACCCTTTTTGTACTTGATTACCAAATGAAATTATTGTAGAAAATCCATCCATCTGTAGTGTCGATATTGTTGCAATTTGGTATGTGCTTGAAGATACTGTAAAGGTTGGTGATATGTATGTATGATTTTTTTTTTCCCTAACAAGTAGTGCTTCCATTTCTTTATGCTCTGGACTAATGCATACAACTCTTTATCATATGTAGGATAGTTAACAACGACTTGTTTAAATGTTTCAAAGTGGTAACATACAGGCTTACGATATTGCACCAATACTGCACCCATGGCATATCCACTGGCATCTATCTCGGTCTCAAAAGGTTTTTGAAGATTCAGCGATGCTAATACTAGTGTGGTACTGATTTTCTCCTTCAAAATGTCGAAAGATTTTTGTTGATTTCCTTCCCACCAAAAAGTGTTCTTCATACTGGTTAAGGCATGCAAAGGACCTGCTATAAAGGAGAAGTTGGTGTTGTGTTATTTTTGTCACTTGGTTGAGTAAAACAAAAACACTTGCATTTATAGATGAGCTTGCTAGACAAAACAGAAGTTTGTGAGTGGGTTAAACAAGCCAAACATAGAAATAAACAAAGAAATAAAAATAAAACAACTAATAAATAAAAGTTAGAAAGCATGAGAAACTTAGATCCATAAAAATCAACCAATGACCAACATAATGCTACCAATGGATCAATAGATTAATAGGAAAAACATCGTAGAGAAAAATGAGGACTTATGAGTCCCCTCTTTCTCCTTGGGAAGGATATTGAGTTCCCTAATGGATATCTCTTCATACGATGGAACAAAATGGCCAATGGTGAAGAACAACAATGCTTATTCCCTCAAGACGTGAGTGGAATGGCCTATTGCAATGGTTCTTGAAGTCTCCAAAGAGAAAATAAGATTCTCAAGGGAGAATTCTTGCAGCATAACAATACAATGAAGATCTTGGTATCTTAGTGCACCCATAGCTCTTATTTATAACATTTATTCAAGGAAAAATGTAATTGGTTCTTGGTGTGAACAAGGGGACTTTTAGGGAACCCTCTAGTCCTTGACCAACCCCCCATTCAAATTTCGCTCAGATATGAACGTCAAATCATGTTGGGAGCTGTTCCATAAGTGGTTGAGGGGCTGAAAAGATCCATAAATGCATCGTTCATTGAAGTGTGTGACTTTTCTCGTACACAGTTGTGCACTTGGTGCATTGTACGCTATGAGGGATTTGTTGGCCCGCGCACACTGCGCACTGTGTGCGCGCTTCCTTTGGTCAATTTGTGCATGTATATTTTTTTTATTTTTGAATTCATTTCATTTCTGTAGGTGGACTAATTGCTATTGTCATTTCTATGTTTCCTTAACCATTTGTGTGAAATGTTGCGGAAGATATTTCAGTGATAACATATGCCCCCTGATGTGTGAGGTTAGGAGCATACATACAGCCAAAATACATCAATGTTTCTTTTATTGAGAGTGTCATTTTAATGAAGAGTGCTCAAAGGAAATGCAAGAGAGATCCGTCGAAGGGAGAGGGAAAAATGTGGGACCCAAACCTTACTCTAGGGAGAAAAATAAAATATGTGTACAAACGAGGAGGGCATGCCCCATGCTCGTGTCATGTAACTGGAATGTGAGATTGTAATTGAAGAGGTATGTTGATGTATATAACTGCAGCACCCTCAGGGGAGATTGATAATGACAGATGAAAGTTTTGAATGGTGAACATACTCTGAAGTGAGGCAAGGACTCTTGTAATAAGTTTCAATGACTCGTAGGCATTGATGGCCTAACAATTTCAAAGGTCTTCAGTTGGCATGAAACAAATGCAATAGTCGCATAGTAAGACCCACTGTAACATGAGAGTTTGCTTGAAGTCAAATGTTATGGCGGTCAATGGAATCAGAGAGCAATGGTGGTTCTCTCTGTGTCGTTTGAGACTCCTCATTGTGAAGGTAATGAGAGTTAAGATATTGTCGCCCTTCTGGGAACTGTGTTGATGTCGACAAAAAGGGAGACTTGACTCTAAGAAGCAAAGGGCTTCATGAAATCCACTAAGATGATATCAAGTACTGAAAGGTAACATGAACAAAGTCAATATGTGGTGAGACTCAAGACTACCCTTGGTTGGGGAATTTTGAAGGATGATTTCCAGCAACCGTAAAACTGTACCTAGTGTCAGGGGGTCGACTAGATATGGGGTTAAACTATGCCAGAGGCTAACAAAGTGGAAAAACTCAGAGATCATGGGTACATGAACTTGGGATTCTTAGGGTTCGTGAATAATGTTTGAATGAAAAAATATTGAATGTCCCAACCAAGGGACACATGGGTTGCATTTCCATGGAAAAAGAAGGTCATCAAGGGTGATGACAAAAAGCTAAGTAAATGCTAGAAACAAAGGATTTTTACAATTACCAAATAAATAAAGAATAATTTGGGTTGAGTATACAGATACATAAATGGGTGCCCCAGTGAAGTATGGCTTGGCCTATGAGGGTGCAAGTTGTGAGAGGGAATTGATGGGGGCTGGGGGGCCCATTGGTGGGTTTTTGTATTATGTAAATGGATGGAGTACAATCTGTAGATGGAAAAACTGGTGGTGGATTAGATGGAGGGATAATGATACTACGGAGGTGCATTCAATAGAACCGGGATGATATGACCTCAGCGTCCATTAGTAAATCTAGCAATATGATGAGAAGAAGTATGGGGTTTGTTAGTATCCAGATACTAAATTTTTAATTTTCTCCTTGTTGTAGGAATGGGGTTATTCTCGTAGCACTGAGAAGTGTTGTTCCTGAGCACCAGTATTTCATAGGCTAGAAGTAGTGCTGAGCTTTTAACTCGTCTCATTACAGAAGAGGAGAAGAGGGTTGATTTTATTTTAAAATTTCACCAAAAAATTGTTGCGCCCGAAGGACAATCTTCAGTCCTCGAAGCCACGCACCTGCAGCATGGATGATTTTAGGGGATAAATTTCACTCGTGGGCTAATTTTCCATGTTTTTTCCCAAAATAATATTTGTTATTATAAAAATGATTCGCCCAAATTCTAAAGGATAAAATCATTTTACTTTAAAAATCGCCAAAAATTTATACAAACTATATAAAATCCTTAGACATTTGAATATTTTTACAAAAATATCGCCAAACATTTTATAGTTGGAATATGAAGGATTAGTAAGATTCGCTAAGATTTCTACATTTTAAAAGAAATTTCCATCCTTAAAATCATCCCTAACCTACAGTCATACAACACACATGTCAGCATTTACCACCAGCAACAACATGCAACACATAATGAGCCAGTGCAATCTACAAGAACTTGACCATTTATTTTTGTCTCTGATGACTTATGAATTTCATTTTGAATACACTACTCTTAATCTCTATAAACATCAGGATCGTGCCCACAACACCTGATATATCTAGTGTCCTCTCTCTTGATAACCTTGTTGCATTGATAATGCTTCTTGCTAGTAGATTTCTGCTATCTTTAGTCCTCAAAATAATTGCAGATATCACATGGCAAATTATGATAGATGGCTAATATGGGCATATAGTTGAATTCTGTGTTTACTTCTTATAAGTGCACTAACAGTTTGTTGATGCTTTCATGTATTGAAATCGCCATGTGACTTATGGATAAGTCTTGTTCAATCGAAACTTAAGTCAAGCACACAAGCCAAGCCACGAATTAAAAACACAAGCCATTCTTATGCTAGCTACACTAAAGCTAAAGCCATAAGTCATGCTATGTGTCGACACACAAAAGAAATCCAAAGTCATTAATCAAGCCATAAATCAAGTTCATTGACCAAATCAGTTTAAATGCCTATGCAAAGTCTACGTGCCAAGTCGACAAGTCAATTCCATATGCCATGCAACATATAAGTCATCAAACGCTAGCTAAGAGCCAAATGTCAAAACATTGTGCAGAGGTTGATTTGGTTATCCAGTGTTGCATAGATTGAGGTAAATCATGCCTGAAATTATAGATGCCAAAGATCTGATTTGCAAGTAGAAGATACACGCACAACTGTCTAAAGGTGCAACATAGTTTGGTCTATGGTTTGTTTTGTAGGTCAAAGGCATCAGGTTGTTATGCAAAGCCATGAGTCAAGACCACATGGGAAATCCAATGTTAAACTTATATGCCCATACAAGGCCATGAGGAGGGAGCCTTTAGGTAATCTCAGGCATCGATATAGCTAGCATTAAGAGCATTTAAGCCAGTAACAGGCTGAAATATTCTCTCACATACTGTGAAGTCATAGCCATTGTAATGCAGAGACTTGTTGATATAAAAGTGTGGACAAACAAATACTACCCCGAATGGCTTATGGATGTCCAGTCTATTGCAGAAACAAAACAATAATTTTAGGCTTCTTTATGATGCAAAGGGTCGCTTTCGTTTGCATTCATTCAAGGATGAAGAAGCAAAGTATAAACCTTGCAAGGTTCGTTCTATGCAATTTGGAGATGAGGGTATCCCTTATCTCAACACATATGATGGGTGCACAATCAAGTTTGATGTTGGAATAGGTTACTGAAGGTCACAATAGAGGTTCTGTTTGAATTATTAAGAATAGAGAAAAGCATAAGGGTAGCTCTGAGATTATTCATGTGCAAGATGTTGCTAGTCAGGAGTTTGTGACCCGACGAGGTAATGTGTTCGCAATTAGAAAAGGCACAAAGCCTTAGGTTCCCTTACCCAAGGGCAAGGATGTCAATGTTGTCCATCATTGAAGAAACACCATAAAACCCTGCATATACGATGAAGTCGCAAGCAATTGAAGCAAAGATATAGGAAAATGATCAAGAGCCTCCTCGTCTAGTACATAGCAAATGAGATCAAAGCTGGATTTGATGAGGGGAAAGGCCTCATTGTGAAGAAGAAGGCAATTAAAATGGTCTATCTGCAAGGAGGAATAAGTCAAAGAAATGAATGCCCAGGCAAGCACCAGGGATGATAGCTACAGCTATCATGGCATCTCTCAAAATTATGATCCTAAAGGTAGTGGAAATAAGCATTCAAGCAAGATAAAGTATTTTGATTAAAGGCAAAGCATCTCATATGTTAGGCATAGTATCAACAAAAGGAAATCAAATCCAGATTTTAAGGCAGCAATGAAGGAGATTTGATTCTAATTTCAACAGTTTTGACTTTAGCAGCATCCAGCATCAGAGACACCTATCACAACTGCTTTCATTTTTATTTTATGAATAGGATCTGTTTTCCAGGATTTGAGGCAACAATTGAGTAATAGGTGCTCTAAAGATTTTGTTACATAAATATTTAGACAGAGGTTCATCCTTGGGGCACATTTGGCAGATGGCAAGAAATCAGGAAGTCAAGAACATGTGGCATTTAGTCAACAAATGAAGATCATTACCAGATTCAAAGAAAATTCCCAGAATTTCTTTCAGCCAAATTCTAGCAACTTTCCAGTAATTCGAGGATCAATACATTAATTTTATTTTCAGTTTATTTTTATTTTTTTAGAATATTTAAAGGATGGTTTTTTATATAAACGAGGATTAAGTAATAGAACATGGAGAGGAGACCCGAGAGGGGAATTTGGGCAGAGGCCTGTGTAGGAATTATTGTAAGCCTATAGGCATTTATTTAAGTATTCATTTCTGACATTGAACATCCCTGTGTATTGTTTTATCAAATTGTGATCTTTTCGTTTTACATTCTTCTTCTTTTTTCCCTCTTGCTTGAATGAATTATAGACATTGAGAATCAATGATTGTCCATGAACAATAGATTTTTAAACAACGAAGAATTTGTTGTAATCTGTCTGTTGCTTATGTGCTTTGTTTGAGTACTTGTCAAATCCATTTTGCAGAGAGAATCTCTATTTGGTGGATGTTCTACTATTTGTCACGTTCTTCATTCTTCCATCCACCATCATATAAGTATTTTTTCTAATATGCAACTCACTGGCCTTCAATCTAACAGGGTGTTTACTTGACTCCATGCCCAATGGTGTTTTAACTGGTCTGCATTTAGCTCGTTTCTCTTATTCTTTCTCTTATCATCTACCTGATCCACCTTATTTCAAAACCCAAACACGTCCTTATTTATAAAATCATTGCAATAACTAAATATGTGCTAGCCTTGACCCTATAGTAGTCTAGGGGCAACTTCTAGCACTAACATCTTTTGGCGCCGTTGTCGAGGGCGGAGACACGAAGTATTTATCCTTGGGAGAATGACAATGATCAGATCCACTTCTTGATGGTGAACAGGAAGGGGATAGATACATGACTACAAATCTTTCACCATGGTGACTCCACTGTCTAAAGATTAATAGGCGACTCCACTGGATCCAAGAATGGAAGCCATTATGGCTCAAAGGTTTGTTTTTTGTGATTTTTCAGATGTCATTGGTTTTCCAAATCCAATTCTTAGTAGAGCTGAATGGGAAGGTATCCTTCCTATGTTTAAAGGTGAAGATTGGGAGGTTCCAGCTGAGCATCTGCTATATTTTCATGATTTTATCATGGACGTCAGATTGTGCATGAGGATGTCAAGATCAAGCTTTTCAGATACTCATTGAAGGGAGCAACCCTCGACTGGTGCAGATCGCTTCCAGCTTCAAGTATTAATTCATTGGCAAGTTTTTATGATACTTTCAATATATTTTATAAAGAAAAATTTTCAGCTGAAAGTCTTTTTGAAAATTGTTGTGATGTATTTGAGAAGCATATTCAGTAGAAACTAGAGTTTTCATCTGTTTGCAAGGATGGAAATTATTTTATTAAGGAAGATCTGCTAGATACCATTGATGATAATATAGATGACTGCATAGTTGTAGATGCATTAGATTTTGTTTCTGATGCACCTGTTGTCTTAGATCTGAATAAAGCAATAGTTGAAGAAGAGGTTTTTCCTCAACTCCTTCAAGAAGATTTCTATGATATGTTGTTACATGTGATTGAAGAGGAAAATCAAGAAACTTCCCATAAGAATAGATATATGAGGCAGCATACGACAATGTTAGATTTGATCAACAGGTTTATGAAAACATTCTATCCATTTGTCATGTACATTCAGAACCAGTTTATGGCATCCATCTATCAGAAGGGGAAGCAAAGTTTGAGCTACAAGAAGAGGTAAACATGTTTGGTTGTTCATCTATTTCTTTCTTCTATGATCCGGTAGCCATTTATATGGAATCATATTTCTCAGAAGATTGCAATCTTGCTATTTACGGAATTAAAACAGATGATGATTGTAAGTATATGCTACAAGTTGAAATTCTATTGCAAGTTACGAATTCTATCTGCATTGAAAGAGTATTTGTAAATGGTTTGATGTTATCATGGCTTCATTGGAAGCATGATTTCACTTGATCAAGTGACGGTATTATTGGCTAGAAGTAGGGCAAGCAATAAGCTTTCTTTTGGAGAATTTGTTTTTGCACTTTTCATAGTGTAATTAGTTTGTTGCAAAAAGTTTGTTTTCAACATTTTGTTAGAGTTTGAATAAGTTGCAGAAGTTTGGGCCTGATTTGAAATTCTATTGATGGACTCCATAACCCAATGGACTAGGCACAACACAAAAGAATGTGAACGTTCGTAGAGACAAAAGTTTGCAGGCTACATTTCACGGATGCACAGAGGAAAAGGCACAGTGGTCTACTTGTTCTTGACACCTCACAAGGAGAGCATCATCCCCCAGAAGAAGCCAATGTTAGTATCCAGATACTAAATTTTCAATATTCTCCTTGTTGCAGGAACGAGGTTATTCCCGTAGCACCAAGAAGTGTTGTTCCTGAGCACCGGTATTGCATACACTAGAAGTAGTGCTGAGCTTTTGACTCGTCTCATTAAAGAAGAGGAGAAGAGGGTTGATTTTATTTTAAAATTTCACCAAAACATTGTTGCGCCCGAAGGATAATCTTCAGTCCTCGAAGCCACGCACCTGCAGTCATACAACACACATGTCAGCATTTACCACTAGCAACAACACGCAACACATAATGAGCTAGTGCAATCTACAAGAACTTGGCCATTTATTTTTGTCTCTGATGACTTATGAATTTCATTCTGAATACACTACTCTTAATCTTTGTAAACATTAGGATTGTGCCCACAACACTCGATATATCTAATGTCTTCTCTCTTGATAACCTTGTTGCATTGATAATGATTCTTGCTAGTAGATTTCTGCTATCTTTAGTCCTCAAAAGAATTGCAGACATCCCATGGAAAATTATGACAGATGGCTAATATGGGCATATAGTTGAATTCTGTGTTTACTTCTTATAAGTGAACTAACAGTTTATTGATGCTTTCATGTATTGAAATCGCCATGTGACTTATGGATAAGTCTGGTTCAATCAAAACTTAAGTCAAGCGCACAAGCTAAGCCATGAATTAAAAACACAAGACATTCTTATGCTAGCTACACTAAAGTTGAATCCATGAGTCATGCTATGTGTCGACACACAAAAGAAAGCCAAAGTCATTAATCAAGCCATAAATCAAGTTCATTGACCAAATCAGTTTAAATGCCTATGCAAAGTCTATGTGCCAAGTCGACAAGTCAAGTCCATATTCCACGCAACATATAAGTCATCAAACACCAGCTAAGAGCCAAGTGTCAAAACATTGTGCAGAGGTCAATTTGGTTATCTAGTGTTGCATAGATTGAGGTAAATCATGCCCGAAATTATTGATGCTAAAGATCTGATTTGCAGGCGGAAGATACATGCACGGCTATCTAAAGGTGCAACATAGTTTGGTCTATGGTTTGCTTTGCAAGTCGAAGGCATCAGGTTGTTATGCAAAGCCATGAGTCAAGACCACATGGGAAGTCTAGCATTAAACTCATATGGCCATACAAGGCCACGAGGAGGGAGCCTTCAGGTAATCTCAGGCATCGAGACAGCTAGCATCAGGAGCATTTAAGCCTGTAACAGGCTGAAATATGCTCTCACATACCATGAAGTCATAGCCATTGTAACGCAGAGACTTATTTTTGTTGATAGAAAAGTGCGGATAGACAAATGCTACCCCACAGGGTTTATTGATGTTCGGTCTATTGCAGAAACAAAATGAGAATTGTAGGCTTCTTTATGATGCAAAGGGTTGCTTTCATTTGCATTCATTCAAGGATGAAGAAGCAAAGTATAAACTTTGCAAGGTTCATTTTGTGCAATTTGGAGATAAGGGTATCCCTTATCTCAACACATATGATGGGTGCACAATCAAGTTTGATGTTGGAATAGGTTACCGAAGGTCACAACAGAGGTCCTGTTTGAATTATTAAGAATGGAGAAAAGCATAAGGGTAGCTCTGATATTATTCATGTGCAAGATGTTGTTGGTCAGGAGTTTGTGACCCGACAGAGTAATGTGTTCACAATTAGAAAAGACACAAAATCTCAGGTTCCCTTACCCAAGGGCAAGGATGTCAAAGTTGTCCATCATTGAAGAAACACCAGGAAACCCTACAAATACCATGAATCCGCAAGCAATTGAAGCAAAGATACAGGAAAATGATTGAGAGCCTCCTCGTCTAGTACACAGCAAATGAGATCAAAGCTATATTTGATGAGGGGAAAGACCTCATTGTGAATAAGAAGGCGATTAAAATGGTCTATCTGTAAGGAGGATAAGTCAAAGAAATGAATGCCCAGGCAAGCACCGGGTATGATAGCTATAACTATCATGGCATCTCTTAAAATTATGATCCTAAAGGTAGTGGAAATAAACATTCAAGCAAAATAAAGTATTTTGATTAAAGGCAAAGCATCTCATATGTTAGGCATAGTATCAACAAAAGGAAATCAAAACCATATTTTAAGGCAGCAATGAAGGAGATTTGATTCTAATTTCAACAGTTTTGACTTTAGCAGCATCTAGCATCAGAGACACCTATTGCAACTTCTTTTATTTTTCTTTTATGAATAGGATCTGTTTTCCAGGATTTGAGGCAACAGTTGAGGAGTAGGTGCTCTAAAGATTTTCTTCGAGATTTCTTGTTACATAAATATTTAGACAGAGGTTCATCCTTGGGGCACATTTGGTAGATGGAAAGAAATCAGGCAGTCAAGAACATGTGGCATTTAGTCAACAGATGAAGATCATTACGTGATTCAAAAAAAATTCCCAGAATTTCTTTGGACCAAATTCTAGCAACTTTCTAGTAATTCGAGGATCAATGCATTAATTTTATTTTCAGTTTATTTTATTTGTTTAGAATATTTAGAGGATGGTTTTTTATATAAATTAGGATTAAGTAATAGAACATGGAGAGGAGACTCGAGAGGGGAATTTGGGCAGAGGCTTGTGTAGGAATTATTGTAAGCCTATGGGCATTTATTTAAGTATTTATTTATGACATTGAACATCCCTATGTATTGTTTTATCAGATTGTGATCTTTTCATTTTACATTCTGCTTTTTTTTTCTTCTTGCTTGAATGAATTACAGACATTGAGAATCAATGGTTGTCCATGAACAATAGATTTTTAAACAGCAAAGAATTTGTTGTAATCTTCCTGTTGCTTATGTGCTTTGTTTGAGTACTTGTCAAATCCATTTTGCAAAGAGAAACTCTGTTTGGTGGATGTTCTACTATTTGTCACATTCTTCATTCTTACATCCACCATCATATAAGTATTTTTTTTGATATGCAACTCACTGGCCTTCAATCTAACAGGGTGTTTACTTGACTCCATGCCCAATGGTATTTTAACTGATCTGCATTTAGCTTGTTTCTCTTAATCTTTCTCTTATCATCTACCTGATCCACCTTATTTCAAAACCCAAACACATCCTTATTTATAAAATCATTGCAATAACTAAAGATGTGCTAGGCTTGACCCTATAGCAGTCTAGGGGCAACTTCTCGCACTAACAGGGTTCATTCTCGGGAGTGCATAAGACTATCGAGACTCCCATCCTTAGGGGGTTAAATCAGCATGAGTGCCAAGTGGCCAAGGGGAACTATAAATGAGACAACTCATGTGGGGGAGAGCGTTACTGGGTGACAGTACCAAAATGCAGTGGAGGTGAAGGTACTGTAGAGCCAGATGTAAGGATCCTAAAGGTAAACGTCAGAGGGTGTGATGGGGAGATGCAATTGATTTACAGAGGGAATAATTACATGTCAGTGTCGAACATATACCTGAAGGGGTTGTGTCACTTTCATGAACATGTACCTGCACACATGAAAATAAAATACCTTACGTGAACAATATCTGATGATAAAGAACATATGACAACTATTTGATAAAATTTGAACATGAGCATGTGTACCTGAATGTGACGTGAGAAAAATTCTCCTCCAGGGCCAAGTTCAGATGGTGGCCCGGGGAATGTGAATGGGTAGATGAAGGGATTAGTATCCCATGGCTAAGAACAGATCAAAAAATGAAGGGTCTGGGCTCCTGTAACAGGGTGTGGAATTAGGGAAAATGGGCGTATATATGGACAGTGGGCCCACAATGTCACCTCATTTGCACCGAAACTATTGGTGATCTAGCGAGGGTGTTGTGAGGTGATTTAAATATTATGGGAACTTAGTTATAATGATAAGGAGGTTGAAATACCTCTTATGAGAATAAAAGTGCTCAATGATGGAGCGCATTCCATGGGAAATCAGGGGTAGTGAGTTCCTTCAGGATGTCTTCGTCGCAGTGAAAAATGTGAGAATATAGGGGATCCTGGGAGGTGGTCGGGGGAACTGTCAAGGTGTGGTTGTCCTCCACTGATGAGGACACAGACATAATATCTTGTACAGGGTGCGAGGGACTATTGAACATAAAGTGAATGTCCTGATACTATGGAGAGTGCCTCGTTCACGTAGGTGCTGACGATGAAAGGTATCGAATATCAATAATGTGAGCCTCTATAGAAAGTGGTTGAGAGGGATCTGGTCGAGACGTTTGGAGTAATGCAGCTAAGTTTTGGTGAAATTGAGGTAGAGATGGGAAATAATGAGTACAATGGCCATATTTTGACCATATGGCACAAGAGAATTTGGTTCACAACCCTTTATTTCCTACAGTGGAGGACTCTGGAGTAGCAGTGGACGTACTTGGTGGAGTGGCAAGCAATGTGGTTTCTCTAGGGATTTGGATCAGATTGTGTAACTCAGGAAGAGTAGGACATCTATTATTGGGATGTCCTTCTCTTTCGCATAGTGTGCAAGGAGTTTGAACTTGAGGAGGAAGTGGAGTTGTGGGCTATTTCTTCTTTCATCTACCCCCAATAGTGGAAGTGGTGCCAACAGTTGGGGGTGATGGTGGCGTGGCAGGAGTCTATACTAGGATCTGCATCGGTATTCCCTCTATATGAGGAGGGAGAGATGGTTGAGCAACCATTACAGGTGGAGTAGATACCATACAGGGATGGAAAGCACCATGTTAGTAAGGTTAAGGGTCACAACTACTTGGAACGTTTGGACTCCAGGTGGGGGGTAGAAGAAGGGAATTTGGGTAATGGGTTGGTGGATTGTCTCCCAAACCGAGATTTTCCTCTGGAGGAGGAGAAAATTAGGGATAAGTGGTGCAGTGGGGTTCTCAAGGAATTCCTGATGTAATAGTTCTTCAACTGGTGGAACATCGATGTGAGGAGAGGCCTCAGTGGGAGGAATAATGTCTCTGATATATGTTCCATTAGAAGATACTACAAACACTTGTGTTGAAGGGTGTAGGAGGGATGGTGCTCTATGATATGCCCCCAGCAAGGATGGGTCCTTGAAAATGTCGAGACCCATGTCGATGACTGAATAAGCATCAGAGCTAGTGCATACAAGGGGGAGAATGTTATCGATGTTGGCGGAATGGTTAGACTCATAATGTGTAATTTGGTCGATCGTGATGATTTTATTGTTGTGGGGAACATCACCATTCGAAACAAAAAAGAGGCTACTGCCTTCATAGTGTACATGTAGCTACATCCAAACAAGATAATTTAATCAAGTGGAGCGTCGATAAAATCAATGTCGATGGCAATGGTTTTTCCCCTGAGTTCAACGGGGACATTTTGGAAGAGCCCTTTAGGGGATGATGGTCGACCATCATAGGTTCACAGGGTGATGGAAGATGGTACTATCTCGGGTGATATGAGTTTCTTCCAGATTACTTTGGACATGATGCATGTTGATGCACCTACATCAATGATACACTGATGAACTATGATGTTCTGGATCTTAACCCGTATCTGGAAATCTACCAAGGTGGGGAGGCATGGTTCTCCACTATCTAGATCAAAGGTGATGAGTCTAGTATCAGCTGGGTCCACTCACCCCAAGGAAGAAAAAAAGGATTTATACTGATTTGGACAAGTTTGGAGGACCTCCAATACAGACATGGCTGCACGAGACTGTGCTAAGTCATCGACCAGACTGTAATTGTGTGTTGCCCTAGCATGAGGGTTATGTACATTTTTTCGTAATGACATACAAGGTATACGAGGGTGTGGTTTAGTGTTAGGGCATGGAATCATCAATGGGTGTATGTCTGTAGGTGGAGACACTTTGAGGTGGTTGGGGTAGATTCAGGGGGAACACCATACTGGTGACCATGTGTTTGCAAAAGAATTTCTTCTTCGTTGGTGAGGAGGATGTTGTGATCAGCTAGATTTCCAGGTTGAATGGGACCTGGGTTTCAATATTACCCCATTTGTGGTGGGGCAGGGTGTACCTCATTTTGGGTGTTTATCACACCTTGCTATGGAATAGGGTTTTTCAAAACGGTCAAAGGTGGTTGTTGAAACTGTTGTGTCAATTTCGTCACTTGGGTGAGTAAAACAAGGGAACTCGCATGCCTAGTTGGGCCTACTAGACAAGATAGAGGTTAGTGCATGGATTAAAAAATCCAAGCACATGAAATAAACAAGTAAAAAAACTAAAACAACTAAGGAAATAAAAACTAGAATGCATAATAAACTTTTAGAACCATAAACAATCAACCAATGACCAAGATTATGCCACCAATGGATAAGTATATTAGTTGGAAAAACACCGTAGAGAAAAATGAGGACTTATGAGTCCCCTCTTCTTCCTTGGAGGGCTCTTGATTTCCCTAATGGAGAGCTCTTCTTACAATGGAAGAAAAATGTCAAATGGCGAAGAAAATCAATGCCTATTCCCTAAAGCGGTCAGTGGAATGGCCTATTGGAATGATGTTAGAATGCTCCTAGGATAAAAGAGGATTCTCAAAGGAGAATTGGGGCAGCATAACAATACTATGAACATCTTTCTTTCTTAGTGCACATGTTATCACTCCAAGAAACTCTTTGAGGTTGTGGGTCAAAGATGCTTAGTAACTTAATGTAAACTTTTTTTTTGTATTTTGTATGTGTGGATCAATGGGATAACTCAATTATAGTTATGGTATTCAGACAGTCAAAATGAGAATCAAATGAACTAGTGCTCTCAAGGACCAATAATTAGATGATAGCTTTAAAGTTGGTGAGAAAACAATGCTTATAAACCAAATAAAAATGTAGGGTTTAATAAACAATGATAAGAAACTATTAATCAAGTTATGAGCTAACCAATGAGATGACAGTCATTATGTAGCTGAAACAACTTGAATAAGAGTACAGAAGGAAAGATGAGAATCTGACATCAATAGAGAGAGAAAACTATGATTTTTATTATCATATGAAAGGTCTGTTTACAATATAGTATTTTCTGCTATCCAAAATCGAACCTTTACTTTATCAAAATGATAAGTATTTATAACCTTTACAATAGATATCAGATCCCTGAAAAATGGATCTGGATTTCTAAATATAGAAAACAAAAAACAAAACTAAATACAGTAGGATAACTAAGAACTAGTTCCTATGAATCGAACTGTCTTCAAAGCTTGTCTTCGACATCTGGTCTTCATCATTGCTATGTTTCTGATGTGTCATGGAGGGAAGGACACATGTCTTCAATAATTGGAAAACTTTCAACTGTTGTGAACAAAGCTTTAGTTGACCAATTAAGCATTCTCCTCCAAAATCTCCACGAATCTTTGAAACTGAATATTTTATGATTTGGTGATTCATCTTTTTGATGTCCTCTTATCCTTTAAATCACCCAAAAACCGTTATGTTCAAGCTCAAATATTCAAAATTCTTATCTTGCGGTTTCACCAGCTATTTTGCCCTAGGATTTTCTAATTAGCTGATGAAAGATCTGCTTTTCAATAGCTAATTGGTTATAATTGTGCCTTTTATGCTGGTGAAAGCTCTGTTTTTCAAAAAAGGAAAACTTTTGTATTCAAAATTGTTGTTCCATCACAAATCATTATTTATTTGATTGATTTCCCTGCAAATTTATAGCAACCTGTGCCAACACCTGTAAATCTAGATGTGTGGTATTTTTTTCCTTCAACTTTTTTATTTTCGTCTTTAGGTGCTTAGCTAACCACCATAAGATATTATAATCCTTTGTGATGTTTTTCTTCTTCTTCTTATCCTTTATACTTTCACGTGCCAACTTCTCAAACGTTGCATTGGTCTTTGCAAAATTTTCTGATAAATCTTTATATCTTGCCTTTATCACCCTTTCTAGAACCTCCTACTATGTTATTACCTCTTTCAGCTCGTTAATCTTATGTGTTTTCTTTGATTTCTTATTTCTTGAGGTTTCACCTTCATCTTTGGAAGTAAAAAATTCAAAATCCTATGTAGGTTCCATGGAGTGCTCTAGAATTTGATGGCTAGACTTTCATCTTCCTTTTCTGGTTCTATGTCTAAATCTGTGTATGGAAGATTTAGAGCATTCGTCTTTTTTGTTGTGGATTGCTCTAAGTTTGTTTCAAAATATAGTTTATTTTTAGCTTTCTTGGGCTTTATGCTAGAATTTTTGTCTTCTGGTGGCTTTGGGAGAGCTCTCCTTCTCCTTGAGATACTCTGAGGAGTTGACTGCTTCTTGCCTACTTTCTTCTTTTCATTTATAGGTTGAGTTTGGGTCTCAAAACCTTCCCAGAAGAGAAAGTGCTGCCAAGTTCTTTCTCTCTGTCTCAGTTCTTCCAGGATGATCATTTTAATCAGGCCATAATGAAAAAGGGAATTTTTCATGCTGAATGGTTATGCTCTTATCTTATTACACACCTTGGTTAGGCTTCTATGAAGAAAGAAAGGAAAATTTAGAAGGACCTTCCCTGTGAAGTGATCTAAGAGCCTAAAATGATATAACATTAACTTGTCATACCTGCCCTCTAAGGTTAAATATAACTGAATGCCTTTGAACAGATCTTGCCATTCATATTCAAGGTAATAAACAATAATACTTTTCTTCCAAGTCATACTTCAGAATTTTGTTTTGAGGTATGGTCTAAATTCCAAATTCTTGGTCATTGTTTTTTTAAACCAATTTTGGCCTGTTCTGGGTAAGCCAGTGGCTGAAGCGATGGAAACTTCATCAACTATGAGTTCCAGCAAGCCCACTGTAGCTTTCTTTCCATCGTAATACTTTGAAAAAATCTCTGCTATTGCCTGGTGATAGCCTTCCTACAACCTTTCCACATATGTCATACAACCTGCGTCTAAGAAATGCTTCTGCACCTCTAGATAAGACTACAAAAAGGATAAATTGTCTAATTCTTTCCTCAAAAGTCGTCCTCCTTGCTTCCTTTCCATTTGCAACTTAATCGCCAACTAGTTTGTACATGGTTGAAATAGTAAACTTCTTAATAAGGAAAAGGCTAGCACTGGTGAAAATGACCCTGTGTTATCAATGAAATATGAAACCCCATAATAGAATTTTTTGAACACCGTGAATTTGAAATAGGAAACGGTGATTTGATTTGATGTCATCAGCTAACTGGTAATTTATCCTCTGGTTGAAATGATGATTAAGAGTGCGTCATGTCTCCAAACCCTTCTTTGTCTGCCCCACAAAATTCGTGAGCACAATCTATCATGATGTCCTGCTAAAACGTGATGAAAAGGTGTCATCACTCATTTGCGTCCATTAACTCTCCATTATGATCGTATGACGTGTGTCCGGTGTATCCTTTTTGGGTTTCTAGAGTGGTTGGAGGAAAATATGTGTTAACACTTTCATCAACTCACTTGTTGCTGAGAGTACACTTTAGCCATTGAAACCTGAGGCTTTCACCAGCTAACTTCAACTTCAAAACAGATGTTAGCTATTGAAAATATTTTTCTCAATTTTTTGAAAATACCTTTTGATGATCAATTTATTTCTAGGATAACATCTTAAATCCTATATCTTGACACTTCTAAAATTTAAAAAATTATATAGGACCTTAATTAATGACCATGCTATCACCTACAAAAAGGAACAAATTGATTGATTCATTTTGAGAGATAACAACACCCATGGCCTCCATTTATAGAATTTCTTCAAGGGAAAATTCAATTGGTTCTTAGTGTGAACAAGGGGCCCTTTAGAGTACCCTTTGGTCCTTGACCAACCCCCCATTCTGATTTTTCTCAGAGATGAAGGTCAAATCAAGTTGGGAGTTGGTCCATAAGTGGTTGGGGGGGCAATAAGAACCATAAATGTGTCGTTCACAGGATTTCACATATTTTCTCATACACAATCATGCATATGGTGCATTGTGTGATCTACAGGCTTCTTTGGCCCGTGCACTTCCTTTAGTGAGTTTTTGCATGTCAATTTTTATCCAATTGTATAGTTTTTTTCCTTTTGAAAATAATTTTGGTGTTTCAGGTGAACTAATAGTTGTTTGGCATTACTGTATTTCTGTAACCATTTCTGTGCAATGTTGTGGATGAAATTTCAGTGATAACAACAAGTACTATTGTGGGGCCTACTGAGGGGCAGGTGCCACTTGGGGACCTTGTGCGTTCATGGATTCTTTCATCTGTTTGAAGTCGTCAATTTTGGGGCAATGGTGTGCATAATTTCCATACTCACCACAAAGAGTGCAAGGGAAGTTAGTCCTAAGATTTTTGTTGTTGTTCCCTTATCATTTGTTATTATTGTCCCCTTGGGGGTTCTAGTTGCCTTGATTATGGTTGCCCTCAGCGGGATGGTTTTGTTGGGGATTATTTTCTCCTGGTCTCAGGTTATTATTGTTTTGGTTTTTCCCTTTATTTTTGGCATTATTCGGCTGAGGGGCCGGATTTTCCCTATTCAACTATTCAAAATCATGAATTTGTTGAGTGGGAGAGGGATGAAAAAAATTAACCTCGACCTATGGATGTCCTTGTGGAGGAGAAATTGGCTATGGAGGACTAGGAAATAGAAAGTACAGATTGTTTTGTGGAGACAATCCATATGGAATATAAGAAGTTGGAGTACCTCCACAATTGTTATGGTTGCATGTAGGGGTTGGGGGTGGACCCTCATTTTATGGAGGGATCGAATGCATCTATGGTACCGGTGGGGGTCCCCTCAATAGCTGAGGGGGAATAGTAGTATATGATTGTTGATAAGTGGGGAGAGGGTAATAATACAACCCTCCGTATGGTTACGGATATTGAGGTGCACCATATATGGGTGGCAGTTGGATGTAAGGTTGGTGGTGCGTCATGGAACCAATCAACCCATCCACAGTGTGGGACATCCCAGGTTTGTCCTAGCCAAATGGTATGGGTCTGCGTGCATTAGGTAACACTATGTATAAGTAACCTGATTGAGCATAGATGAGGTCCAACTATTGAGCCTTGTTGATGGCTTCCTCTTCTATCTGAGGAAAGGTGGATGCTACATCCTTGGAAATAACAGAGACAAGTGATTTGAGAAACCAATCAAGATGTTGTTCTTTGGTGGTTTCCACTTTGCACAAACTATGGTGTCGACGCCATTCATGGATGTGATCATCTATATGGATAGAAATAATTTGTTTGAACTCTGAGAGAAGTTCTAAGCCAGCATCATGACGAACTGGTATTTGGAAAAGGGACAAAAAGGCCTTGGCCAATGATTCAAAGGTCGCATGGGGCCCCAATTTTTCATCCACATGCCATTTGGTTGAGGAACCAATGAGAGTGCGTATAAACAAACTTAAGCAGATGGAATCATCCATGATGTTGTTTGAAGAGAACCATAAGTGGAAGGTCATAACATGGTTGGTGGGATCATCCCCTGGTTTTCCTTCAAACTTGGGAATATATGAAGGGAGTTTGGTAGGCATATTGGGCCAAGTGGGATCATGCAAGATAGGATCATTCGTGAGTTTGGTTAAATCGGGAATGTTAAGGGATGCCAAGTATGGCATAGGGATATTTTGTGGAGGATTAGTTCCAGCCATCGTGTGAGTAGGTGGTGGACCTGTTCCTTGAGAGAGGTTTGGTGGGGTTGTACTTATCCCTTGAGAAGAAGTTTTCCCCCCGCCTCCTTGTGAAGGAGAACTAGTGGATGGATGGCCTTGGGAATTGGACCCAAGAAAAGTGGAACCAGGTAAAGTTGATCCCAAAATAGTAGCACTCATGGGGGTGTGATATGGTTAAGTCGGTGAATTAAAAAGACTAGGGACTCCTCCTAGAATAGGAGGAAGATTCTACAAGCGTCTGGAATGACGGGGATTATGTGGGTCCCCTATTGTTTCTGACTACCAAAGTGAATGTGTGAAAATGGTGATAATAGAAATAAATGAACAAGATCTTTGTATAATTTGGACCTTAACAAGATAATGTAACTCACAATTGCATGTAATCAAATGAGCATCATACATAAATCAAATGTAAATAAGAAAACATATGGGTAGGTGGATTTTGTCTGCTTGGGGGAAAAAATAAAAGAAAATGCTTGTGTCCTAAAAGATGTATCGTCCTTCCTCTCAAATAGTACTGGGGATTCCAAAAGCACTCAATAGTTGGTTCTGAAGCCATTGGAAGAGGAACTAGTGAAGGTTGAAATAATCAATTATAATGAGGGGTAGAGGGTGCATATCCTGAAAGAGCTGGCGCTATTTCCCAATAGCCACAAAAAATCTGATCAAGGTGTGATTGCAGCCCACAATCGCCATCCGGGTAGATGTACTAAATTTTGGTCAGTAGGTACCTTGGTCAAAGTGCGACATTTACATTTCTGGCCTCGGAAATGGGTCACGGGTTGGATGCCCTTCCAAGAGTTGGGTGACTCAAGGAGGGATGCATAGAACAACCGGACCTTGGCCTTCAAACCTTCATGGGTATCTCCTTGCCTTATGGTGTAGGAACACTTGACTTGGAGGATTTGAAATTTCCCTATTACTCAACTTCTATGTTTTAAAATGTGAGAACCAAATAATGGAGGGTTATTTGTATGCCTACCTCGGAGATCCTACCTAGACAAAAAAAATTCTTTTGGCACCTCCTGTGGATGAAAACATAGTGAGTTTTTAGAAAAAATTTAGATGTGGTGGGATGAGAGATTGGGGGTGTGAACCAATCTCATTTGAATTAATGGATGTGGATAATTTCCAAAGAATTAGTGGGACATTTCATAATTCCTTTGGAGAAAACCTACTTCAACCTCTACATTTCAAAATAGAAATTATGTGTGTGGGGAGTGAATTTGTGTGCAAGTAAGTGAGAAAGTGTGCCAATTTTTTAATAAGCTAGGTGTGAGATTGCAACATGTGGACTTCCTATGGTCCTTACAAAGATTTTTTACCTAGCTTACTAAGTGTCATTGGCACAACCTTGCAAAATTTTAAAATCCCTAAAGAATTAGCATGTGGACAGATGGGTCCTTTACAAATCCTTTAAACTCCCTAAATGTTGTTTACACTAAGAAATATTGAAAACTATTCTAGATTGTAAGCATGTGGGCATGTATGGGCCCGTTACTTTGATCTTTAAACTTCCCTAGATTGTGATGTAAACTAAGAAAGAAATTTCAAGAAACTATCCTAAGTTTGCAACATGTGGGCATGTATGGGCCCTTACAACTTTAAGATAATTTTAAAAAACTAAGAGGAACCCTAGAGGGGCTTTGTCCTCTCCTAAATATTTTTGTTAAGGGAGATGAAATGTCCCTTTAACCACCTTTCTGATTCTCAAGATCACACTAGGGTCAGAGAGAAGAGCATACTCAAGGGTCAAAGTTAACTTCTAGTCCCAATGTAAGTGATTTATGTATGATAGAAATAATCTCAACTTAAAATTTTACAAGCCAAACAAGCCATCCATGTGGCAACCACAGAAAAAGAGGAGAAAATTTGGTTCTTTTTACCCCCTATGTGCCTATGTTTAGCTAACCTTTCATATGGGAAAGGATTCTAAGCGGAGTGCATTTTCCTTACAAAGTGCATGAAAGAAGAAATCTGAAGGCTAGGGGCCTTCAAATCATCATAAAAACCCTTACAATTTTGAAAAATTGGAGATATGCATGGGTTACAACTCTGAAAGGTGCGCAGTGGGTGCATAATGTGTAGTACAAAGAAGGTTTTGGTGCACAGAGTGCACATATGTGGGCAGGAAAATCTGTGCACTTCTTGTCACGCATCGGGGGGGAATTTCTGAGTGAAATACTTCTCCTCTAGCTCTGAATTTTGTCTTTGGTAGGTTGGGCTAGGCCGGTTTTGGTACATGCAAGACAAATTGATTAAAAATAAGTGCTCTCTAAGCTCAAATAGGGTGGAATTTGATATTGATCCCCAGTATGGTCGCCAACCTATTGTGTTGGTTTTGTCACTTTGGTGAGAAAAACAACAACACTTGCATGTCTAGATGAGCCTGCTAGACAAGACATAAGTTTGTGAGTGGGTTAAACAAGTCAAACACATGTATAAACAAAGAAATAAAACTAAAACAACTAAGAAATAAAAGTTATAAAACATGAGAAACTTAGAACCATAAAAATCAACCAATGACCAACACAATGCTACCAATGTATCAATAGATTAGTAGGACAAACACCGTAGAGAAAAATGAGGACTTATGAGTCCCCTCTTCCTCCTTGGGAGGGATATTGAGTTCCCTAATGGATATATTTTCATACAATGGAAGAAAATGGAAAATGGTGAAGAAAAAAAATGCCTATTCTCTCAAGAGGTGAGTGGAATAGCCTATTGCAATGGTGCTTGAAGGCTCCAAAGAGAAAAGAGGATTCTCAAGGGATAATTCTTGCAACATAACAATACAATGAAGATCTTGGTTTCTTAGTGCACCCATGGCTCTTATTTATAGCATTTCTTCAAGGAAAAATGTTATTGGTTCTTGGTGTGAACAAGGGACCTTTTAGGGCACCCTCTAGTCCTTGACCATCCCCCCATTCGTATTTCGCTCAGATATGAAGGTCAAATCATGTTGGGAGCTGGTCCATAAGTGGTTGAGGGGCCGACAAGATCCATAAATGTGTTGTTCTTAGAAGTGTGTGGCTTTTCTCGTACACATTAACACACTTGGCTCATTGTGCACTCTGAGGGCTTTGTTTTCTCGTGCACACTACGCACTGTGCACGCGCTTCCTTTGGTGAATTTGCACATGTCAATTTTTGACCCAATTGTATAGTTTTTTTCTTGTTGAATGCATTTCAGTGTTGTAGGTGGACTAATTGTTGTTGGCATTATTGTGTTTCCTTAACCATTTGTGTGCAATGTTGTTGATGATATTTCAGTGATAACAGTTGGAAATGAACCTCCTCCAATACTCGATTGCACCTAAGAAGCTTTGGACTTTGGTTACAATTTTTGGCTCGGGACAATTTACAATTACATTAATTTTGGAATGATCAATTTTGAATTGTCCTCCTCCTACAATATGACCTAAGTACACAAGTGCATTCTTTCCAAATTCACATTTATACAATTTTTACATACATCTTTTCCCTTTGCAAAGTATCCAATACTTTCTTTACATGCCTCACATGTTCATCCCAAGTCCCTCTAAAAATAAGAATGTCGTCTAAGTATACAACCACAATGTCATCTAGGAAAGCCCTAAATACATCATTCATAACACGCATGAAAGTTGTTGGAGTATTACAAATCCCAAATGACATAACCAACCACTCAAACAATCGATGTTTAGTTTTAAAGGCATTTTTCCATGCATCCTATTCTGCGACCCTGATTTGATGATATCCACTCCACAAATCCAACTTAGTGAAATAAACAACATTCTTCAATTGATCAAGTAAATCATCTATACGAGGAAGAGGGTATCGAGTTTTCACCGTGATTTTATTTAAGGCCCGATAATTGACACACATTGTCCATGTGCCATCCTTCTTTGGCACCATCATGATCAGAGAACCACAAGGAGACGAACTGGGCCTGATGACCCCTTGATCCAATAAGCCCTGTACCTTCTTCTTGATCTTTTTCATCCCCACAAATGACATCCTATACATTCCCACATTAGGAAGAGGAGAATCCTGCTAAATATGTATCTCATGTTGGATTTCCCTCTTAGGAGGTAATCCATCTAGTTCCTGAAAAATATCATCATACTTAGAAACAATATCAATTAAGTCATTTTTATGAGATGGATCACATCCTTGGAGAGATTTGTATGTCCCGACATCTTTCTCTCTTACAACCATGAGTACATATCTCTTATTAGTGTTTATGAGTCTCTTCATTTGCTCTGCGCTAACAAGTTTTGTATTTACCCTCATGTTGTGAGCTCTAACAATATATTCCACTCCCCCTTTAGTAATGTGGTATTTGTTCTCATGATGAAAGAATATTGCTTCTCTATCATAAAGATAAGGACTTCCCAACACTATGACACATATATCAAGTGGTACAACATCAAATCCACTTCTTCAATCAACTTTGAAGCAATAGCAAATCTGACCCTACATTGTTTGGTGACATTATTTTTTTCTTTATCACATACCCAACCAAGAGGATAAGGCTTCAGATGTGGTTTCATTTCAAGACCCATATTCTTTACAAGTGATTCATATATTAAGTTTACTTGGGAACCCAGATCAAATAATATATCTATCTTAGTGTGTTTAGATACAAGCCTTATGTGAAATAATTCATTCCTCCTTCATTCATCATCATGAGATTCATTATTGGAACTTGAACTAGAATGAAGGGAATCTTTACCTTGTAGTCCAACTGTTGTGATCTTTCCTTTAGTTCCTAAATTAGAACCAAGATCTTGTTTCACTATAGCAATGGTTTTTGTCTTCCCCTTTCCACCAAACTGTTTCGGTTTTTTTCTAGATGCAGTTTCCAACAATGTTCTTCATCATGACCACTTTTCTTGCAATGAGTGCAAGATGGATTTCCTCCTTCTCTTGTTATTGTGGTGGTCTTCTTGTCCTTCCTTTTCAACTTCTTAAAATTTTTATGTGGGATATTGGAAGGTTTATTCGTGGGATCTTCTTGAACATGTTTCCCCCTATTCTCAAGGTTAGTGGCTTGCACACAAACTTCGTCAAGACTAGTGGGGTTGAAAAGGAGAAAAATATGATGAATATAACTATGAAGTGTGCCAATATACTTCATTAAAGTTTCATAAGAATCCAAAGGAATGTTCAATGCAAGAGATTTCTTCCTAAATTCTTTTGTGAAACTTTGTATAGTTTGACCTTTACATTGCCTTAAATTTTGCCATTCCATCATTGTTTTATGTAAATACCCTAATGGATAAAATTGCTTCCTTATCCCTTATTTAAATTCTGACCATGAGGAAAGAATATTACCACACTTACTTCTGTCTTGAAGCTTACTCTCCCCAATACGAGAGTGGTTCCTTCCAACCGAAGAGAATCCAATTGCACTTTAACTTCTTCTTCATCAATATGTTGAACACGGAAATACACTTCAACCAATCGGATCCAATTATCTAGCTTTTCAGGATTAGCATCTCCATTAAACATAGGTAAAGAAAATTTTACATCAAGCTTTAATAACAATTTCTTAAAAGAGGTTTTATGGCTAGAATGATGAGAATGCTCAGAGGAAGAAGAACTAGAAATCGAAGGTGAAGACAGAGGTTGTTGGCCCTTGGTCATGTATTAAGGAAGAAAGCGAAGATTAATGAAGAAGAAAGAGAAAGTATGAAGTCCATGGAAGGCACACAAATCAAGGAAGTGTAGAAGTGGTTAAAGAAGAATAAAAGAAGGAGCGAAGTAAAGAAAGCAAACCGTTGAAAGAGAATATCAAGGAAGACAAAGTAGTAAGGAAGATAGATCATGGACAAGTTAGCAAGAGGAAGAAGACACTAATAAGTGCTTTGAAGCACCTCATGGAGAAGAAGATAGAATAGGTCAGCTAAGTCCTTAAAATATGGGTTATGTAGACCTAGGGTTTTGACACCTAGGGTTTTGGCACCTGGGCTTTGGTCCATGGTTTTCTAAGAGTCATGGAATGAATAAATAGAGGTCTAGAAGAGTTGAGAGGAGATATAGGAGCGTGATAGTGGTGTTGAGAGGTAGAAGTTTTGTGTTTTAGGGTATTCTTGTAATTTTGGGTCTTCAACTAGGTGTGAAGATATACTCTGCAGCTGGGTGCACAGGGATAGAAGATAAAGAAGAAGAGGGAGAAGGATCTGTAGCTGAGTGCACAGATACAACTGTATATTTTCATCTATTCTATCAATAAACACAGTTTTGTGGGTGTATCCCTAGGGAGAGGGTGAACCACGTAAATATTGTTGTTCCATGTGGTTGATGCTTTTTTATTTACTATCTTTTATATTGTTATTGAACTGTTATTTTTCATGTCGAAGATAAGAAGATATAACTAACTTCATGAAGTTAAGCATAATATTCTTAAGAATCTCTAGGTTATTTTGCGTTGTTGTTTTGGAATCATCTTGAATTTCCTCTGGTTGTAGACACTTATGTTCTGCAATCCCCCTATTGCTACTTCAGGTGAGACTTCATCTACATCGCAGGTGTTTCCGTAAGGGCCAATAGTTAGGGTTTGTTGGCTATTAGAGTTGAACCCTAAGTCTACCCCTATGCCAACAAATGGTTCCATTTCCAGGACCGGTATCCTCTTAAGGGAATGTTGATCCAGGTGGATATCGGTGGCCACCCACCTTCTCCAACTAGGCCAAAACATGTTTCTGGCAATTTTGGTAATTTACTATTTTTAGCAGTTTTTAACTTCCGGGGCCATTTTGAGGCCCTAAACGATGTTTTTTTGAGAAAAACGAAGAGCAACATGGATCAAAAATCATGTTTCTCACCCAAAAGTTGTAGTTCTCAGATATATCTTTCCAACGAGCTATTGAGCGCTCCAAACAGAGATCGTATGCAAAATTTACACCCCTGGGAAGTTGATGTATCAACTACCCCCATCGAGGCCCACAAACCTTTTGGATTTTCATCTTCCGGGGTTAGGGTTTTGGATTTTAATTATGTTAAAAAGGCCCTTAGAGCCTCATTGTAATAATCATCTTCTTGTGAATGCGAGTAGCCATCACATCTCTTCTCAGAGATAAGCTACCACCATTCTAGCGAGTCTTTCACTCTGTACTTTTACAGTCTCTGTACATTTATTTCATTAATAGAAATTGTGTATTACTGTATATCTATGACTCTTGATAGATTTTTGATATATCTCTGTTATATTGTTGTCTCTCTTGCAATATCTCTGAATATTTCTGTGTTATATCTCCGCTCTCATTTCATGCCGAAAATAATCCGGATCAGTGGTATCAGAGCAGGCTGCTCTTGATCGTTTTTCAGTGCATGTCCCCAACGAGGTCCGAGTATAGAAATTTGGGTCTCGAGATTGTCTCTCTTGAGGAAAATCTCTCTCGCACACCCAAGAAACCCTCAATGGCGGAAAAAAATAAAAACAACGGAGCAGACGATCCTATCAGTCTGTTGCTTGAGTAAGCTGACACATGACAAAGGGACGAAATGATGGAGAATTTTTCCCACATCCTTCAATGCCTCCCGATAGCATTAGGCGCATCTTCATCAAGCGACCACTTTGGAGGCACCTCGGATTTCAAGGTACAAGTTAATTTTGATATTTCCGTATTTGAAGGTCAAATAGATGTAGATGCCCTAGATAAATGGTTAAATCTTCTAGAAGGTTATTTCTCTGTTCATAATTTTTTTGACAAGGAAAAGATCACCTTCTCACTCCTTAAGGCTCTCCCCCATGTCAAACATTGGTGGGAAACTTACTGGGAGCATATTTCCATAGAGGATTCTGGAATATATGGGGTCGAGCCCACTTGGGATTTTTTGTGGATGCGGTAAAGGAACAGTACTACCCTATTGGCAACTATGAGGACCAGTACATGAGATCGACCACACTGCGGCAAGAGAGGGGCCAATCAGTTCTGAAGTTCACCAATAGCTTCCATACCTTGCACACCAAGCTGGGTATCAAAGACTCTGAATGACATTTGGTTCTGAAATACCGTGGGGCTCT